>CAKAKR010067050.1:0-22663 GCA_916700685.1 Adelosebastes latens | reverse complement strand
AGCCACCTCGCTTACAGGAGTTTGAAGTTGTTGTTTTTCATTTTTATCCTTCAAGTTTTCCTGTTTACTCGATCTGAGCGACGATGCCATGATAAATTCGAGTGGTTTTGCCGAGTTTCTGTTGATTTTGTTAGGAATTATTAGTTAGACGGACGGAGCTCAACGTTTAAGCTGCTGCATCAAGCATGGCGTCACCGGAAGTCATAAAGCTTTTTTTAACAATTTTTAAATAGATGTTTTAATGCCAGAATCGATATAACTGGAAAAAGAAAGTTTGGAAACTTGTGTTTGCCGATGGTAAACAGTGTATTTTCCTGTTGGTGTTGACTCTTGTTTTGAGTTGTTTGGTGGATTGGATGATTGAACTCTCTATCAGTAACAAGGAACAAACAAGACATATTGGCTATTTTACACTTTATTCATTTAATCCACCGTCAGGAGCCTCAGTAGCGGTGGAAGATCCATACGCAGCCACAACAGCCTGGCACCTCCTCCTCATGCTGGTCACCAACCTGGTCACACGTTGCTGTGGGATGGCGTTCCATTCCTCAACCAGGATTCGTTGCAGGTCAGCCAGTGTGTTTGTGTTGGTCACTCTAACACGTACAGCACGCCCAAGCTGATCCTACAAGTGTTGAATTGGGTTGAGGTGTGGACTCTTGGCAGGCCGTTCCATTCTCTCTACTCCCACATTGTGGAGGTAGTCTGTGATAACCCTGGCTCTGTGGGGGCGAGCGTTGTCATCTTGGAGGATGAAGTTAGGTCCCAGGTTGTGGAGATATGGGATCGCCACTGTTTGCAGAATCTCATCCCGATATCTCACTGCATTGAGATGGCCTTCAATGGCACACCATGACACTTCCCCCACCAAAAGCTGTTACTCCATCGGTGCAACAATCAGCATAGCGTTCTCCACGTCGTCTCCATACTTTGACTCTGCCATCCAACTTTGGCAGACAGAACCTGGACTCATCACTGAACATGACATTCCCCCACATGTTCAGGTTCCATTGTCTGTGTTGTCGACACCAGAGCAAACGGGCCTGACGGTGAAGGGCAGTCATTGCAGGCTTCCTGGTAGCCTTATGAGAATACACTGTTTACCATTGGCAGAGCATTTCGGAACATTTTTCTTGGGCGCTACCCACATAATCAGCTGTGCTGCTCATCCCACAAATGCATGATCCTTACAAGTTGGACATCATTGTGAAGGTAAATAAACAGGCTTTCCAACGATGTAAAATACAATGACAATTAGCATTGTAACAACAGAGAAATAATCCACCAAACACAAGTTTCCAAACTTTATTCCCCAGTATATCTGCTTTATCTGAGTCTATGTGGAGGTAGAAGGAAGTTACCGCTTTTATTGTTGTAGTCCGAGTAACATGATGTCATTATCTGTTCCGTATCCGTCAACCAAAACAAACCGCAGCGAGCCGAAACAAGAAAGTTACTCAGTCCTAGTACAGGTAAGTATGATAAGGAAAAATGTAAGATCATACTCTTATTTCATTCTTACGTGTTTGGCTGCTTAGCTCATATAGATGGACGATAAAGACAGAAGTTACTGTTGCTTTTTATTGAAGACACAACTGCTAACGCTAAGCTAACCCACACTCTGATAGCATCCAAGACCAGCTTCCACACAGTGGCAAAATACTACACATAATGGAGTAAGGGTGTAACAAAAAATCAAATATTGCGATATTATGTTTTATGATACTGTATTGATTCTCCAAAACACTATCGATTTTTAATTAATAGTTTCCATGCAAAGACTTACTCATTCAATACTTTATTTCGTTTGCAAAAAGATGCTCCCTCTCAGTGAATGTGTCCTCTCAAACTAGTGCTATGATGTTGAATGTTACAGCGACTGTAATAAATGCTAATGCAGATCCCACTGTTCTGAGTGCATAAAAAAAGTAAACTGTTTTTACTCAGATTTTATTTATATGATGTTGCGTTCTTTATACTATGACAGTTTTCCTGAAATTAGATTTAAAGGTCCCATATTGTGCTCATTTCCAGGTTCATACTAGTATTTTGTGTTTCTACTAGAACATGTTTACATGCTGTAATGTTCAAAAAACACTTTATTTTCCTCGTACTGTCTGCCTGAATACACCTGTATTTACACTCTGTCTGAAATGCTCCGTTTTAGTGCATTTCAATGGAATTGCAATGGAATTGCATTGCTAGGCAACAGTTTGGGTCCACGTTTACTTCCTGTCAGCTGATGTCATTCACATACACTGCAACAGGAAATAAACTGGGACACATTTAGAATGTTTACGTTGAAAACCGTGTAATGGTCTAAATATCGTATATTTGTGACATCACAAATGGACAGAAATCCTGACGGCTTGTTTCAAACGCACAATTTCTGAATACGTGCTGTGTGTATTTCTCCGTATATTGAGCGTTTTGATAGTTTAACAGTATTTATATAGTACTTAAACCTGCTTTATAATGTAAAAGACATGAAAATCTCACTTTTTACAATATGGGACCTTTAAAAAATCACAATATATCGCCTTGCTTACAGTGTCGAGAACTTCCTTACCATCCCCATCTCTGAACAGCGATTAGTGTACGGTCATTTATGTCCCTTATTGCTGCAAAGCCTCCTCCTCCTCCTACTCTATTCCATTGCATTCACATCTAGCCTGCAGAGACTGGATTGATTTGCAGTTAAACTAACCTCTTCTAGATGCTTCAGTGACTTGGCATGGACCTCGATAACCAAACTGTAGCTGTTATGGAATTTCATTTGGCTCTCCCAAGTCTTCAAACAGCATCCCCACAATGTGTTACAGCGGTCTCAGCCTGTTGTTTTCCTGCTAATCAGTAGCAGATGTGTGCAGTTTGTCTCCACGCTCTCTGGTGCTCTTCAGCTGTATGTTATGTGCACATACGCTGACTCTGGAGCTCCGGGTCTCAGAGGCAGTTTGTTGTTCTTTGTGTGGCAGCGGTGGTAGCGCAGCCTGCTCCGCTATGATGTCATTGGTTGCTCGTTGTGAAATACTTGAGGAAATGAGAACCTCATTGAACCCTGCTGCACATTTCATCTTCATCTTTTGTGTAGCCTGATCTCCTGTGGTTTTGTTTGATCTACTTTTATCTGTTTATCTCCAGCAATTATTACAATTATGACTTGGATCTAACATGTTGTTTCAATTCACCTCCAATGTGCTGATGAGCCTGTTTGTGGTTATTGACACAAACTTTGCTTTGTCTGTTTTGACAGAGGACAGCGTCTCTGAGTCAGCTCCCTGTTGAGGACCTCAGAGACCCCCTGCCTCCTCAGTGGAGGTGCTACATGTCTCCACAAGGGAAGCGATACTACGCAAGACAAGGGGGAGGGGCAGAACAGCACAGGAGAAAGGCTCTGCAGGCCTGTCTGGCCCTGCAGGCACGTAACACTCTCCCTAAGACCACAATGTGCAGTTTTTACATTTCTGTTTATGTACCGGTTCAGTAAACAAGATACATCTTAATTACTTACTAACTGATTCCTCTGCTTCCAGCCTATGCTAAGCTAGTAGGGGTGGAATGATATGTTTTTACAACGATACGATATGTATCACTTTCCCTGGTTCCGATACGATTCAAGGATGATATTTGGCTCATCTAGAGCAATACGATACGATTCAATGATTTGAAATCGATACAGTAACTTTTTTTTGCCAAAAATTCAATCAGTGTGACTGTGAAATAAATATGTGATACTGGACAGAGCGGTAAGGATTCCTCAAAGTTTTTCTTGTGAGGGAATCAGGGATAAATTAATTATTGATATAAACAAGCAAATACAACGATTAATGGCAAATACATACACCTTTTATTAGAATATAATAAAAAGTGCAACTACAGGACCTGCTGATTCAGTTCTCAAGATACAAGGCAGTACAATATTTAACACTAAATATAATAAACCAACTTCTGTTCAAGTTAAATGAACAGTGGTTTAACCTGCTGCTTCTGTCCTCATTTTCAATATAAACGGCAGATCAATAATACAGAGATCAACCTCTGATAGTGATCAAACAGCTGATAGTGGTCAACCAGCTGATAGTGATCAAACAGCTGATAGTGATCAAACAGCTGATAGTGATCAAACAGCTGATAGAGATCAACCAGCTGATAGTGATCAAACAGCTGATAGTAATCAAACAGCTGATAGTGATCAAACAGCTGATAGTGATCAACCGCTGATAGTGATCAAACAGCTGATAGTGATCAACCGCTGATAGTGATCAAACAGCTGATAGTGATCAAACAGCTGATAGTGATCAACAGCTGATAGTGATCAAACAGCTTGGGACAGAATCATTCCTACAAACGCTGTTTAAATAATCTTCTGATAGTAATCCAGTAGTCCACTTACAGTGTTCATTTGGGCTCTTTTCATACATGAAAACATCTGGAACAACATTTTAAAACTGTTAGACTAACGTTAGTTGAATTTCTGTTTTGTTTTTTACTTTACTCCCGTGATAATTTGCCTCATGGACCGTCTGCTCTCCGTCTGGATACGTGAGGCTGATGCTGCGTGCACATAGATATCATGATGGGAAAAGATCATTTTCTCTGAATAAAAAACAAATGTGCACGGGGGAAGCACCTGTAGGTGAAGCCGCCCTCATCAAGTAGATTGATAACACCTCGTCACGTAACGCCCTCAGAGTGAAACTCTGCCGACCGGCTCCTCGGCACCGCAGCGCCAGCAGCTCATGCAGACCGGCGCCCGTCTCCCTCCACGCCAAGCGAGGAGTCACGGCAAAGGGGCGCCGTTCATCTGCATGCACGCTCGCGCTGCAGAGCCGGCCGAGCTGGCAAGCTGCCGCGTGTCGATGACGTTGTACACGTGGAGAGTGAACCGGAGTACCGTTTAACATTTCTTTACTAACATTAGAGATATCCACAACGTCATTTTGACTAGTCGTAATGACATTGTGACTAGTCAGAATTCTTATTCCAGATATCTATAACGTCATTCTGACTAGTCAAGACGACATTTGGAGATGGCTCTCAACATGGAGACGGCTGCAGCTTATGGTGCTAACAGTGCTAACAGTGCTGACAGAGTTAACAGTGTTAACCTGGGGGGGGGGGACCGGAGGGTGGGTGTTACGCCTCCGCGACAACACATGCATTAAAGCACGCACCACCACATCTGTCACTTTGCACAAAAATATTTCCTGCCTTGCTCCCCAACTACTCTTTGGATTGAAAATAAAGCAATATTTTTCATTAAAAATGTTCCAACAAGGAGCTCATATTTATCATAAAATGTTGTCTCTCAGTAAAGTTAAAGATCCACTCTGTGTCTCTACGCCAATGATGGTACCAGTGGGAGACAGAGGGTGTAGAAGAACTGATACTGCTGATAGAGCCTTGTTTCTGTCGACACAATCACCACTCAGTGTCTCCCTGAACACACACACACACACACACACACACACACACATACACACACACACAGCGGCATAGAGACAGCTTAATACCCTCCTCTGTTCCACAGACACAGCAACATAGCCTGCTTTTACTATCCCTGAGTGAACTCGCTGTAGAACCTGACTGATGATACTAATATCTCGTTGAGCCGTTGCCTTCAGCTCTAATAAAGGTTAGAGAGTGCAGCTTCTCAGACACAGTGTTCACCAGTCACACACAGGCATCATGTAAAAACATAAATACGTATTCTTAAAGCTTCAGTAGGCAGTTTTTTTTTGGCATCATTGGGCAAAACATTCCATAATAAAAAATAAAATAATAATAAATAATAAAATTCCTGCTCCCCAAGTGCTCCACAGACAGACTCAGGAAATCCTTTGTCCCCCGAGCCATCAAACTGTACAACACCTCTCTAGGGAGGGGGGGGACAAAGGAGGACGGTATGCAGGACAGATAATAATGCACTATACTCACTTTTAACAGTCTCTTCTGCACTATATTCACTTTTTTTAATAGTCATGTATCACAGCTGTTACTCTGCACTATATTCAGTTTTAACAGTTTTCTTCTTCGTCTTGTATTTTTATATCTGGTATATTTTTTTGTTCTTTGTACTTTGCACTACTAACTTTTTTACTGCCTTTTTACTAACATGTTTTTGCATTTTTGCACTATGGAACTGTGATGCTGGAAACTTGAATTTCCCTCGGGATTAATAAAGTTACTATCTATCTATCTATCTATCTATCTATCTAATAATCTTTCTATTTCCTCTGTATTGTGCCGTTTACTCCCACTTGCCATCTTGTTCTTGCGTTTCTGCATCATTTATTCAATAAAGCTTTTATTGAAGAGCTTGGTCACTCACAAAGTTTATTCAAAAGATGTATTATACTATCTACTCCAGTCTCATATCTGAAACCATCCCCCACTTGTGGAGCAGTTTATAATTAGACAAAGCAGGGTTAAATAAAAGTGAATGATGCAACACTAGGGCTGTGTATCGGCAGGAATCTGGCACACCACCATATTCATCAAATCTCAGTCCAATTTGTACTTTTTTGTATGCAATCAGAACAGTGGGATCTGGTAACAGCCAACATCATTTCATTTGCAAATGAAATAGAGCATTGACTGAGTTAATATTTGCATGTAAACTATTAATTAAAAATCGATACAGTGATATTGAGAATCGATACACAAAACACATGATTGCGATATTCAATATTTTCAATATTTCCTTGCTCCCTTATGCAACACAGCTAATAAGCTACGAGAACTTCCTCCATGTTGAACCCTCTAGCGCTCTGTTACCTCACAGTTTAGCTCTGTCTAGGTGGGTTGGTGTTGGTCAATGGAGATAATTTGCTTGTCAAAGTTAACCAAAGTTGAACTCAATTGCAAAGAATTTGTGAAGATTTCCATTGTCCCTGCGAGCTAACCCATTACTTCCATGGGAATGAATTGATTATGCTGTTTTAAATGCTGGCCGGGCCTTTATCTCCTCCTCCTAAATCTGTGAGCAATGCTCGTATATGAGTGGAATAATAATAATAGACTGTGCTAAAATAACAGAAAGTGCATGCCATGGACTTTGATAGACCGGGGTTGTGGCTTAGTAGTCACTTTAGAGTGTAACCAGCTTCACATCAGAGATGTTCACATCATGTACGTCTCTAATGGCGGTTGCGGTGGTCAAATTGTGGCCATGAGAGGGGATCTAGAATTAGCTGAGGGCTCCACCCAGCCACGAGACCATGGGAGTCGCTCCTCCCTTTTCCTCCTCTCCTCCTCTCCTCCTTCTCCTTCTCTATAGAAATAAAAGGAGATGCTAAATGAACTCAAAAAGTGTGAAACAAACCAGACTCTTTGGGCTCTTTGGACTGTGTCGTTATTAGATGCTTTAACAGTTAAGATAACCTCATAAATTCAGATTTATTCCCCCTTATTCCCCATGCTATTCCTGTGGGAAGTGGACAGCTCTGTTTTGTCTTCATACGATGGAGTTCGGAGGCTTCTCTTATCTAGTAGTAAAACAGATCATGTTCCACAGAGTAGCAAACTGGAACAAAGAGAGTCCACAATATTGCCTAAGAGAGAAAATTATACATTTTTCATAACTTTCTGTGTGTAAAAAAACCACCCCAGCAGCAGCATCTGTCTCTTGTGAAACTGCTGTCTGAAGGCACAGAAACCTCCAGGACTTCTTTTCTGTGTCTTCGCTGCATGCTGACTAAATGAAAGCCTGCTCAGCCCTAACACACACACACACACACACACACACACACACACACACACACACACACACACACACACACACACACACACACACACACACACACACACACACACTGTACTACAGGACTGTGGTTCTGTCTAACTCACCACCACAGCAACTGTTTCCAAACAAACCCATCTGATAACATTTTTCCTGAAACTATTGGTATTTATAGCATCTCTGCTATTTTTGCTGAACCCTTTTGTTACGCTAAAGTTCAGCTAGATTAGATACGGTCCTGTGTGTGTGTGTGTGTGTGCGTTTGTGATTCTGCATCGCCATAGTAACAGAGCGGGGTGCGTGGGTGAGGGCTGCATGTCCTTGTGTCAGGGCTTGTTTTTTTTCGAGGTTTTCCTTCCTGTGTTGCTGGGTGCAGCGGTACAGGGCGCTGTGGTTTGTACCAGCCATCTCCTAAGACTCTCCACTCATCCCAGCCCGACCAGTGGGCTGCTCCATAAACACACCAGTCTAAACACTCAACAGTCCCAGCACACACACACACACACACACACACACACACACACATACTGTAGATCTACAGCACACTGACAATCCCTTCAGTTTCCAGCTAGTTTTTTTTTGGGGGGAAATTCTTTTTATTCCTTTTTTCCAAACATAGCATAACAAACATAAAAAACATAACACCAGTGCCATAATACAAACAAAAAATGATATATAAAATGATATCTTACATTTAACATTTAATATGTACATACATATATACACTCCTACACAGAGACAGGACCAGCCTTCTTCCCAACCCTAGAGGTAAAGATACAGAAAAATAACGTAAAAATAATTTTTAAAACAATTTAATTAGTTAGTTAGAATTAAAAGTAATAAGTTGTACATTAATATAATTCATGGTAGTAAGATAGAAACCTTAAATAGATTAATTAATTAATTAATTAATTAATTAATTAGATAAATGTAGAAAGAAAAAGAGGAAAGAAAAAAAGAAAACCGCACGTAGAAAATAAAAATGAATAATTAAGTAAATACCATAAAAAGGTTAGGTTAAAAAGATTCTATATAAGTGATGCATGGATCCCATATCCTATACAAAAGCTGTGGGCTACCTCTTATAGCATAGGTTATTTTTTCCAAGGGAGCACATGAATTGACCTCATTAATCCACAGTAATATCAGGGGGATCCTCATGATTCCACTTAGATGTGATACATCTATTGGCAGCCCCTTATCCTCTGGGAGGGAAGATTCAGATCAGTCAGGTCCCCCAACATAGTAATCACAGGAGAAAGAGATATTTTCCTTGATAGGACTTTTCCAAGAATGTTCCCGATCTCCAGCCACCACCGTTCAAGATCAACACAGGACCACACCATGTGTACCAACGTATAGTCTCCAGCTGGTTTTGAATGAAGACTGATTCATACTAAACTATTCAAACTTCTCATTTGGTCTATAAATGATATGAAATCTGTCTAATATTAAATGGGTAGATTTGTTTCTGCTACTGCAGACAGATAAATAACTTCTTCTTTTTGACACAAAATCAGTATATTCAGAAATAAACATGATTTTTTAAATTACACTGCGTTGTTGAATACTTGATTCTGATTGGTGAATCACGGTGGTCTACGGTCTATAGCACATCGTATGCTTATGTCGGACTCTGGCGGACCGTTTATGTGTCAAATTATTGATTTCTTAAGTAAGTAGTCGTGTATTAAGCGAGCATCGCCCTGAAGGGGATTCTCTCACAACAATAAGCCGCTAGCTGTACATTATCCCTTACTTAGATTACCTGTCTCATGCACTGCTGTCAGGATACAGTGACCGTTTTATAAAAATCACTTTTTTTAATCATATTTGCTCCATTTCTACCCACTGCAGCTTTAAAAAACCTCTTTATTTTACCAGCGTGGCGGTGCTCAATCTTACCATCATGGCATCATGGTGCAGTAGCCCGTCACTTGGCTGACTGCAGTCTGTCAGATTGGTGACCTTTAACCCACGGGGGTCTTGATCTTGCGGGAAAAGGTTTTCATTAATGCTGTAAAAAAGCATAAACATGAAATAAATAACAAGATTACATAACTTTGTTATGTTGCATGGCTGGATTTTTAGTCAGTTGCATCACCAATTTACATCACTTGACAAATGTCAGTGTGGTTTTCTTTCTTCTGAAACAGAACGTTTCATCTCAGCTCTCTTTCCTGCAAATGTCAACCCTGTTCGGTTTAGATGCTAAATGGTGGTCCTTATTCTGTCCTTGGCTGGTGAGTAACTGTCCAACAGGGGTTTGTTTACACCGTGTCTCAATGCCTCTCACTGTCTGCTCAGCTATCATTCAAACTCAGAGTTATGTCATAGTCTCACAGCAGTGTTTTTCCACAGTACCTAGTGTCTATCTTCTGCTTTTTCCTTGATTGTTTTACTGCTATGAGAGGAGATCCCTAAAGCACTATCGTTCCTCTTTTGGATGACACAGAGTGTGAATGGGCTGTTTTGACTGATAAAAATCAGAGACAGGAGGTAGCTAATGCATCAAGGCCAAGTGTCATATGGTTATGAATAAAATATAGCAGTGTCAAAGCTAACTAGGCCATTTCTCCTTCTCCCCGCTCAGAATCGGGGACGTCTCGCATCACTTGTGGCGTGGCTGGCGGACAGTAAGCTGGTGCTAGTGTATTTCTGTTTTTAGACCTGCTGTTGACTATTTCCATTCATACAGTCACTTACACATCTGCCATATCTTTATTCAAGAGAGTTGACTTTTAATTTGAGGGAATGACTCTTTGATTTCACGTTCCGATTTTGTAATGCTTTCCCTCAAAACCCTGTCCTCGCACTCAACAGCCTCTGCTTGCACTTGGATCTGCTCTGCTTCTGCTCTAACAGTATGCTTGTACTCAGATATATTGTTGCTTGCATAGATTTCCTGCTGCAGCCCTTCTCCTCATCTGAGATCACGGTGGTCAAAGGCATCTGTGGCGTCTCCTCTCATCATCCCTCTGTGTGTGCGAGTGTAGACGTAGGCTACTTCAGAGTTTGTGGGCCCTCTCCACCTAAACGGCGGCGTTTTGAGGCTGATGGATACGTACGTTACGCACCGCCTCTCCGTCAGCGCCCGGCTGTAAGTCCATTCGTAAAGCAGATTCCGCTCAGCCGGTCCGATCCCCCCGTGGGTTGCATCAGAAAGCAATACAGTTTTCATTATTTATTAATATATGTCTGTCATATTTAGCCGCCCCCCCCACATAGGTTATTGGTGCTTTCATTCACATGCAGTCAGGTGCAGTGGTTGATGGGACAGAGGATTGGGAGACGGCGGAGGCAGAGGGTCCACCGGACAAGCACCACATCCATCTGCTCGCTCACTTTCACTTTGTGCACGAGCAGATCCGTTTCCTCAGCAGAAAGCGGCTCGCTTCTCCAATTTGCCGAATCCGCCTTTTAAATAGCGATGCACGTGCGCCATGCACTTCAGACCATGCACTATAGATGGTTTAAATAGGGCCCTAACAGAATGCTCTCATCTGTGATATTATATACTGGTTTTGCAGGACGTGAACATGGTATGGATATATTACAGCACCCTCGTTCTCACCCCCCCTCTCCGTGCCGTGCGTCGGCTCGTCCAGCAGTATGACGGCAGGGAAACGCCTGATATTAAACTAGTTTTAAGCTTGTGTCTCATGAGGGCCTCTGGTACTGGGGCCCGGGGCTTCAGCCCCAGTAAGCCGGTGCATTAAGGTGCTATTGGTTGCTGCTCCACTCTGAGTCTCAACCAGTGAGGTTTTGATTGACTTTGGTGAATCAGAAAAGCATGAATCGGTGTTTTTCCGTTCCATAAAAGACCCTCATCCCCCGCAGCCTGAACTATTGGATGCTACATACTATCATTGATCATGAATTCACATCATTAATATCCATCACAGGCCTGAAAAGGGCGGATGAACTATTCCACAAATGGTAAAGTGGGTAAATTGAGCTGCCTTGGGTTTATATTCCACAATCTAGACTATCAAGGTAATTTAGGATGATTGGCAGCTTTTTAGACTTCAGCTCGTCTGCGACAAGGCGGCTGATGAGAATCACTCCTGCTGCTGCACACAGTACGTATCTCTGTATCTGGAGCTATGAATCTGGCAGGTGCCGAGTCTGATCTCTCACCAGTATAAAGAGCTGTTTGAAGGAAATGAGAAACAATCTGCATTTCAAGCGAAACTCAACCTGTTCCACTCGGGTGTCAAACATAGTACATAACCTACAGTCACTTTTAAATATAATCAAATAAAATATTAAAAAGATGTTTCATTTGACTGAAAAGTATTTTAAGAGAATGTTAAATTAGATGTGATATTATAACATAATTTAATCTGTTATTTCAATTGAGTTTCCATCTGGCAAACTGAGTATTATCCACATGATAAATGGAATATCATTTAAATGGGATTTTCACTTCTATCCTTTTGGCAATGCAGACTGTCACATTAACAAACAATTTCCCCGAGGTAAGTAGATTATGCTGTATTTTCTGCATTAATATCCTATATTTCTCACAGTATCGATTTGTTTGTGACAAGCTAACAGAGAGAAATTGAGGCATTTAGGGGCCAGGGAGTAAAGGCTGTGCGCTGGTGTTGTACATCAAACGTGAAGGCACAGCCTCTCTCCGTAAGCCCGCTGCCAGTTATCCCCTCCATGCGTGTCATTTGAGCTGATGGGCTTGGCTCAGTTGTCTCCTCCGCTAAAGCGGCGCCAAATAGAGCCGAGCCAGTCAAAAGGACCCAAATGAAATAAGAGCTCTTTACATGTCTGTGCCTTTTCTTTGTATGCTGACAGTAAAGGGCTAATTTAGCTCAGTGCTGGGGTGAGAATGGACACAGGGGAGCATCAATCAAAGAGAGCCCTTCTATATTATAGGGTCTTTGTCAGTCATGCTTTTTGTGTCCCCGTTCTCCAGCATCTTTACCAGCAGAGGTCAAACGGGGACAGATGATGGAGAAGTGTCTCTATGGAGCTCAGTTAAACTTTACAATCTGTGAAATCTGTGAAACATTTTTTCCTTTTATTGGGTTAAAAACATGTACCTGTTGTATTCAGTTGGCTTTACTCTAGAAGACAACTGCTAAAGGAACCTGACTTTATCCAGAGTCACTTGGCTGAGGTGAAGGGGGACATGTGGCTGTTGTAGAGGACATTCTTTCTTAACACGAGGCTCCTCTTCCAGAGTTAAGACTCTCCACTATTATATGGGATTGTTGCCAATTCTGGTCATGATGTGATAAGCGTAGTTCTTGATAGATACTGGATCAACAAAATACAAATTTGAGCACATTGGACCTAACAGGCAAGAATGTGACAACCACCACGGGTGACTCTCATTGGCTGAGACACCTGTCAATCAAGTTAACATTTCCCAAAATACATTTATCTTAAAGACACAATGAAATCCTAATCTGTTGTCCATGTGTTGATTCTGTCTTATCACATGCTAAATATGTGTCATAAAATTCATTTTTGATGACTCATCTTGAACCGATGAGTTCTTGTTGGAACAACACCCTGATAAAACTGGGACTTGGACACTTTTTAAGATAGCTTTTAGCCATGACGGTGGCCAGCTGTTTCCACTAGGTTATGCAATGGGAGAATTCCACTGAGAGTGTCTATAGTTTGCTGTAACATGCTTTTTGGAGTAATAATTAATTATTTGTATGAATCTAAAAACAGAAATGTTATTATTTAATACTTAACACATTGCTGTGTAAGCTGTCTTTGCTGTTAGCTGTTTAGTATATGTATTTGTTTATTTGTAAGGAACAACTACAGCCAAACATTGACAATTCAAGTAATCATTAAAGTTACATGTTACAGTTTAAAATCTTCAAGGTTATTATATTTTTTGGGAAGCATTTCTGCTTCATTTTGATAGTGAGAGACAGACAGGAGAGGCAGGGGAGATGACATGACATAAAACGCTCCAGGCCAGACTCCTGCAGCAAGGACTGAGCCACCGGGCCGCTGCAGCAAGGACTGAGCCACCGGGCCGCTGCAGCAAGGACTGAGCCACCGGGCCGCTGCAGCAAGGACTGAGCCACCGGGCCGCTGCACAGTTTAAAATCTTAAAATGGACTTGAATTTTATATATCTCCTTTCTAGTCTTCCGAACACTAAGAGCTCTTTACACTACATGTCAGCATTCATCCATTCACACACACATTCACACACTGATGTCAGAGGCTGCCATGCAAGGAGCCAACCTGCCCATCAGGATCTGATCTAAAGACTCATTTCATGTCATATCCTAATCAAACAAGAGCAGTCATCTACTGACAACACACAAAAACATTCAAACAGGCAAATGAACAAAGAAGACATCCATAGCATTAACTCAAGTACACAAATAATGACTAGTTGGTGTCACGATCACAGCTCTGTGCTAATGCTAATGTTAGCCAGTTACTGTTACTGTTACTGTAGTGAAACAGTTGATGAATTAGGGAGCCAGAGATTGATAACAAGGCACATACAGTATGTCCTCTAACCTTGTTCCAGACCTCTGAGCTGTCGGCCGTATCTGAGATTTGTTCTGGTATTGTGCTGGTTGGCGTCAGTCTGATTGTCAGGCTGGTCATCACAGCAGACAGTGAAGGATCTGTGCCTCTTTGTGTGTCACGTTTGTACCCGCAGATGGAATCACTTCTACTTGTTGTTGTTGCCCAAATGGAACAAGTAGTTGCGAAGCTGTTAACAAAATGACAAAAAGAATATGCAGCTGGTACTGATCTCCTAATGTCATCCCCCCCCCCCCTCTCTTTAACACTTCATCAGAGACGACATGGGAGAGACCGTCCAGTGCACCTGGGACCCCCAAGACCTCCCACCGACACAAGAACTCCCTGCCGACAGGTAGCCTACTACAGATCTATCTCTCTATCTCTCCGTCACTTCCAGCCCGGGGCTGTGGATTCTCCTCAAATTCCACAGTGGTACAAAGCACTCGCTCATGCACACCAAACACACTTCCTGTGACTAATTTTATCTGTAGCCTCGACTGCACAACTAAGGCCTCCTCTGTCTGTCTGTTGGCCCTGTTCTAAAGGCAGATAAGCAGAGGGAGCCAGTCAGGTCGGTGGGATGTTTCCCACTCGAAGGAGTGCTCAATGCTGGGAGCATCTCACCTCAGACCAAACAGAAACATCTCTCATACCCACTGAGACTTTTAATAGGAAAGTCAAACCAGTCCTTATGTAGACATTAGTTGTTACTAATATGAATAGTAACTAATATGTGACCCAGCTGTTAGTGTGAAAGAGAAAAAGAGGTTGCTAATATGGAATATGGTCAACATATCTGACCTGACACTTGGTCAAAATGCTGTTTTATAATGATGTCAATTGACCGATCCTAAATCCCGCCCCCCTTAGTTACTGTTGCTAGGTTGGACAAACTTGACAAAAAGAAACATACTTCAACAAACTTTGGGGCATCACGAAACGGAGTAAATATAACAAAATCAGACGAAATCATGCAGGTTCACCAGAAACTCCTTCAGCTCTTCAGAACTCCAGCGGGACCTCCGGCAGCGACCCGCAGTCAGAGCTCCGGCGGGAGGTGGAGAGTTCCGCTCCCGGCAGCAGCTGCTCCTCCTCCGGCTCGGAGCAGAGCTTCACCGCGCTGCTGGAGGCCCAGGCCGTATTGCTGGGCCCGCTGGAAGGAAGGGAGGCACGGGAGAACCAGAACCAGGACAGCGCGAAGCAGACTGTCAGACCCCGTTGCAGTAAAATCATGCACGGTTTTAAAGGGATGGCCGGGGTGGCCGGTGCAAACCCTACAATCTGATTGACCAACCCAAATGCCACCCCAGAATTTCTGCCAAGTCATTGGCTTTCACCTCAGTATGGGGTTTGGGGTGTCTGGCCAGCATGTTTAGTTATGCCTGTATGGTTGAGTTTGTGGTGCCCCCTTTGCCTTTAAGGGAGGAAACTCTTCTCTCTTCAGCAACACAAACACGTGCGAGCACCGGAGCTTTTTGCCCGGTCGTCAAATACACAGTGTTGTGCATGAACTAGAGATTTTCATAATTAACCGTTTAACCGTTAACCGACATTAAGCATTCGGTTAAAACGGTTAAAAGAAAGTTAATAATTAACTCAAAAGCTGAGCGGCTCAGAGGAGCGGCTCGTCTCTTTAAGGAGAAAAGCTGGTCCACCTTAACAGCCCACCTTAAGAGGCAGAGCCGGAGTTGCAGGATACAGGAAGTCGGCTCCGGTCTCTGGCTCTCTTGAGCGGAGCGGAGGAGTTGTAGTTTAGTAGCATTTATTCACCGACAAATAAACTGTAGACACACTGCTACACCTACGTTCACAGCTAGAACACCACCAACAACCTCACACTCACCTCCAACACACACACACACGGTCTGTTGGAAACTCACTAAAGTTACGTAGACCACGTGTGCGGCGGCGAGCACGAAGCCTCCGGCAATGCTAGAGCTGCTAACGTAGCACAAATACACACACTGTTTGTTGGACACCCGCTAAAGATCCGCCGGGCAGACACACAGCTGACAACCTGCTAAACTAAACTAAATGTGCGGTGGAGACTTTTACTGGGAAAGTGGCTGCATGTCTGCGACACTACACGCAGCATCGTAGCTGCTAAGTTAACGCTCCCGGACGGTGAACTGGAGACTCCCGTCAACCAATATCTGTTGTGCTCCTGCAGCTGGTACACCGCTGCATGAGAGGCACAAATCTTGTCGGTTAACGGTTAATAATCGATTAACGAGGTTCGGTTATCAGTTAAGAACTTTTTTAAAAATGAGCATCCCTAGCATGAACGCACTAAAAGAGCGTGTTCATGTAATGTGCTCATGTTTTTGGTGAACCTGTTGATTTACACATACATGCATACTAAGGTCTTTAGTAGCTAAAACATTCATTAAGTTTTAATGTTAGAAACTAGCTAGGAGTTACTAAGAACTTAGAAAGGACTCTACACACAAACTTAGTGATGGATTTATGTATAGTTAGCCTAACCCTATCCAGATCTGTGCTTGCCCCATTAAAAGCATTTATCTAGCTACAAAAACAAAAGGACAGTTCATCACTGGCTTGGTTTAACTCATAAAGAGAAGTGAATTCTCCCTGGATCAGCACACGTTTACAGCCCATCTGCAGACACCAAAGAACTAATGAAATTTCTTTCTCTCTCTCTGTCTTGATCTCTCCTATCTGTCTCTTATTTCTCTCCAGTGAATGGATTTCACTCAGGTGGTAGTCCCTTGCATCATGTGGAACATTCACACAACAGTCTGGTTAGGAAGAGCAGTACAGAGCCACAGGTAACGCTGTCTGACTATTGTTATTCCTATCCCTTTACAACATGTTACACACCCACCGCTGTCCAAAACTGTGAGCATGAACTCAAACTGAAAGAAGGTAACATTTCCATTAAGCCGTGTCAACGTCATACTACTAACTTTTTTACATCAACGTTATTTCTCATCTTATTTGCACTTAACCTTGATGATGTCATCAAACTAACAGGAGAATCTGAGAGAGAGCGTGAGAGACAGAGAGAGAGAGAGGGAATGAGTGAGAGAGGGAAAGACAGAGACAGAGAGAGACAGACAGAGAGCTGAGAAGAGCTTGATTGACAGAAGTCTAATCAGTCAAATGAAGTGATAAGACCGGTGAGGTCAGAGTGGAGAGAGACACTCAACTGTCAGTCAAAACCAATAAGGTTCTACAGCCAGTAGTGTTGTCTTTACATAGCAGTTGCGATTAACTTTCAAATTTGTAGCTCTATCCAATCATACTTAACCTTACTAAACGTGTCTTTCTGTTGTGGATGGCGGATGTTCTGAATGTTTTTAGCCGCCACTGCCAACATTTGACCTGCATTTTGGCAGGTAGCCGGTGTTACTTTCAGCCCCTGGCTGTAGAGTTTCTTTTAACTAGGGCTGGGTTTTGGTACTGGCTGGTTTATCCATACTCATTTTGGTCCGTACCAAAAAGTTTTATCGCTGCATTAAAGCAGCAGTGGGTAGAAATGGAGCTAATATGATTTTAAAAAAGTTATTTTTATAAAACGGTCATGAGACAGGTAATTTGAAAAATAAATCATATTCCTCCGGTGCCCCTAATGGCATCTGCAAGAGTTCACAGACTGGAGGAAACAAGCAGTAAGAGCTGATCTGGAGTCTGCCGTCCAGCTGCCGTCTATGAGAGCCGGCTGTCAATCCCTCGCCAACTCCGATCAAACGGTCAAACTAGGCAGCGCTGATCAAATATGAATCAATATTCTGTTACTGTAATGTCTATTTCTCTCCTCACGTTCTCAGAATCATCTTGTAGTGTACTGTTTACATGTGAAATGAGAAAGTTTGTGACCCGGCAGCCATGTTGAGATCAGTTGAGGAAATAGCAAGCACCGCCCACCAGCCGGAGCACAGCCAATAGGAACGCTCTCTCTCTCTCTCTCTCTGAAATGACCTGTGATTGGTCAAAGTCTCCCGTCACAGGCTAGATGTTCTAAAGCCTGAAAACAGAGCCATGAGGAGGTGCAGAAGTCTAGTTTTCTCTCAGAACACTTGAATTACAATATGCTGAAAGGTAATTGTGGGATTTTTGCCCAATGATGCCAAAAACGTTCGTCCTACCCCGACTTTAACCTGTTTTTGGGCTACTTTTGAACAGTAAGCTGGAAATCACACATCGTGGCCCTCTAAAGTTGATATGTAAGCAAATAGTTTACATGCACAGACACAAAGCAGTTGTGTTTCTGGCCACCTGACAAATGTAGGTCCGATATTCACTCTCTTATTAGCTCTGTTTTGGTCTCCACCGACTCTTGAGAAAATATCTGGTTCTTTAGCTGCTCAATGCTCCACCGTGTTCACCAGCTAGTCTCTACGTCTATCTCTCAGGGCAGGTAGCGCACAGTCCATTTATCCAAACGTTTGTTTTACTAAACACAGCTGCCTGCTGCTCCTGGAAACAAAGTGGATGAGAGCCATGAGAGTGAACTAAAACAGTAACGTTTTACAGAGGGCCATAAAACCAAAACCATGGGCTACAAGACGTTAAAACAGTCCACACAGGTGAAGGGGAACTGATGATTCTCTGTGGCTCCCCCTTTCAGATTACATGTAGTCTTTTGATCCATTGTAAATATAAAACATATTGATTAGCTCAGCTTTAGCGTAGCATATTTATAGAGTCATAAAAATAAATTACAGATAAAGACACAAGCCTGTGTTTGACAATAATGATGTATGATGCAGTGTTTCCACATTTCAGATGTCTCTCATCATTAGTGGAGAGGCTGATGGCAGTTAGAGCAGATTAGTCCCTCCTACAGTATCTGCTCCCTTGATCCTGATCCAGTAGGCAGTCAGGGTGCAGTTCTACAGGACCCACCCACCACTTGTTCTCTCGTCTCCTCACTTCTCTCCTTTGCTGCCTCTTACACTCGTGCACACACACACACACCCAGTCATTCAAAACACCCAGGATTCTCTTTTCTGTCTTTAGTTTTTTGCAGAAGAGGAGGTGTAGAATTCCCTCTACTTTTCATCTCACTTTATATTTATTAATGTTCTCATCATCTCTGTCCCCTCCATATGCTCTCACTCTGTTGGTTTACTCAGGACACTGGAAATTACTCTGTTATAAGCTTAAGGGTTAAAAATCCCCCCCACACACACACACATACATCCACACTCCCACACAAAGAGAGAGAAAGCCAACCATGCTTTGCTTTGCTCTGCAGAACTATCCTCCCTACTCTGCACAGCAACGCACACATACACAAACACACATACATACACAGCAGCAGCAGCAGCAGCAGAGAGAGAGAGAGAGAGCAGCAGACAGACGCTAACAGCACTCGCCAGGAAAACAACTGTGTTTGTGTGTGTGCGAGTGACAGTGTGTGTGTATGTTGAGCAGTCATGTCTGACACGGAGGACGGAGGTTTTGATGGAGCGTCCTTCTTCTCTCCGCAGAGCCCGGGATCAACGTCGCCCACCAGGAAACAGAACAAGGAGACCACGGTCACGGTGAGTGGGGCAACTAACGGCAACTCTTAACTAACCGTGAACTCACCGGGGCTCTCTACAGTAGCCCTGAAGGACCACATTTGATATCAGCAAGAGGAGAGCTTGTGTATCCCCACCCTCCCCCCAAGTTTGAAAAGGAAAATGCAATTTCCAGGAGTGTAGAATATTTGCTTCATAAAATACATTAATACACATATTTAACACGTTGGGACAATATAGAAACTTTATATTAGCTGCTAATGAGTTTAATTTCCTCTTCAGCATTGCTCTCTCTCTCTATATATATATATATATATCTCCTACCCAGTCCCTCTGTGAGAAGTGTTTGGTGCTTGTTTACAGATACACAGTGACATCATCCTATTCAGCATCCAGATGCTCTGTTGTCAGGTTGTTCGTATCCTCGGGGCCTTACGCTCAGTACAGTACTGCGGCTGTCACCTTATGGATTTCTTTCTGACTTTTATTTTCTCAAGATTTCTTTTCTTACTGTACATTTAAAACCACAAGCTTGAGATGTGGGGGGGGGCATGTCTCGGCTTCCATAGCAACCAGGGTGATGCTATTGGCAACGGGAAACGAGAGGTAAGGAGAGCTACTCTTGCTACTGATGCTGTATGTTAAAGGTCAAGACTCGAAGAGGTCCATGTGACTCTTGGCTGGCACGGCACGTGCAGTTTATAATATATTAACGGTAGCACATTTATCTGATTTTCAAACACAACTGTTGATTTTGCTCACTGAAAACAACATTCACTACCAGATTTGATCATCTTTAGCCAGCCAACGTTCATTCTGACCCCATTTACCCACCCTGGCACATTAATAGGCATCTTGTATCTAGATATGATTTAACCTGATTTATCTCCAGGATCCACATTGAGATGTTTCTGTATGTTATTAATAACTTACTCACTTCTTGACCCACCTGAAGCCGCTCGACCAGGTCTGCACATCACATTCACTACCACCCACGTAGGCCTTGTTGTTGTGTGTGGATTCATGCCATTGCATTTACACCTGTGTTCAATGTGGTCACAACGCGTCCTTGGTTTGTCCGATGGATCACAATCCGTCCTGAGTGTGTTTTGGATGCATTAACACCTGTACTTTCATATGGTCACTATCTGATTGCAATCTGAACACACAAAACACATTTTAATGCCAGGTGTAAAGGGGGTATCTGTCTCCGGCTGATTGTTTTAAAATGAGAACTCTGTAAAAGGGTCTTAAAAATAATCTAAAGTAAAATGTAGCTACATACATGCTATAATGCTAAAGGGACGAGGCTAAAGTTACAGTTAGCAGTACTTGGGCAAACAACACGTGAAGAAAGCCAAAGCTTGGCAGGCCTGCCCTCTTGTTACAAGTGTTCAGCTCAGATTGGACATTCACTGCTCAGAGGAGGGGTTTAGTGGATGGTCTATTGATCGAGGTTACCGGAGGTCAGGAGAGAAAGTGTCGGAAGCAGTGTGTGCGCGTGAATGCAAACAAACTCTGCCCTTCATTGGAGACAGTTGGAAGTAGGCTGGTCCTCATTTTCACCAAAGGAAGCGGGGGTCAGTTTAAAGCCCTTCTAGCTGTCAACCTCTGGACCTCAGCAGTGATTAAATAGGAAGCCACTCCCTCAAACTAATTATAAGCTTCATAAGCCAAGATGTGGTTGAATTAGAGGCCCTTTTCTTCTTCTTTTTCTGTATTTCAATCTGAATATTGGCTCTGGAAAAGTCATCAGCAGAGCCATGTTGGTCAATTTGCTCTGAAAGGCGAGGCTTTGGCATTAGTCGAGGGTGCTCTCTGGTGCCACTGACGTGTTTTAAATAGAAACAGGACATCCTCGCTGCAGGCTGTTTACCTCCTGAGGTTAATTGGAATGAATGTGAGAGAAGATAAAGCTCCTTTTGTTTGCCCTGTAGTCTTCACTCAGCCCACTGTCTGTTTCTATCTTTATTTTCTTTTTGAGATGTGTTGAATCTTCCCTTTTGTTTCTTTCTTTCCTTTTTTCTTTCCTTGTCATGACAAATTGAATTGGCAGCTGAAGAATCTGCAGAGCAAGTTTTGAATTTTCATGGCGAACCAGAGTTTTTGTTCTACTAAGGCTGGAAGCGATGACTTGTCAAACCCTAACCTTGTGCGTTTGTGTCTGAAGCAGCTGTGATTTCAGAGTATTATCCTGTGTGAATGCATTTCATAAAGCGCTGATTGTCTTCCACCTTCCCTACCACCCCAGAGGTTTAAATGAAAGGGACAATATAAAAGCACTGCACCAAGCCCCTGAGCACAGAGTACTAGAGTGACATGCGTGGCGTACAGTCCTATTGAGTGTAACCCCGGAGCAGAACGGAGCAGCTCACAGCAGGGAGCCCTGCAGCCGACAGAGTCAACAGAGCCAGCAGACAATTAACTGCACCCAAGTAATTAAAAGGCAATCTTTGGGAGTCCATTTTTCTGATTGCTGTGGGCCAGAGTAGAAGTTCAGAGTGTTGTGGTAGAAACTGGACGATGAACCCCAGAAAGCTGAGAACCACAAAGGCTCTGCATCGACAAGTGTCCCCGAGGACGGGGCGGGTAGAGAAAAGTGAATCAACGATGCGGGGTCGATTGGAAATGTCTTCTTTACTTTAGTGTGTGTTTAGTGGAGCTGCTGAGATGAGTGTTGCCAGAGCAACAGAGTGCAGACGACACTGAATACCAGCAGAAGTCTGTGTGTGTGTTTCTATAAACTCTCTGTCAACACATGGAGCACTAATAGTGCTGCTGTACAGTACGGTGGCATCAAAGCTAAGTTGTCATGATACGATAATGTGACCAATTAAACTGCCCTCCCTGTGGTTCTCTCTCTCTCTCTCTCTCTCTCTCTCTCTCTCTCTCTCTCTCTCTCG
>CAKAKR010067048.1:964-24591 GCA_916700685.1 Adelosebastes latens | reverse complement strand
GAGTGAATGGGTGAACATAGTGTGTACAGTCCGTCAATAAATAAATGTAGAATGTGCAATAAATAAATAAATGTAATATGTACATATGTGCAGTCAGCAATAAAGTGGTAAATAGGATGTATAGTGTAAAGTGAGTGTAAAGTGCGCCAGATAGTGCATGTTAAAAGGTAGATAGTGCATGTTTAAAGTTCTTAAAGTCCTAATAGTTGTCATATGGGGGTCAGCCTTGGTTGTGGAGCCTGATGGCTACCAGCATGAAGGACTGACCCAGGCGCTTTGTGTTGTGCCGAGGAGGGATGAGTCTGTGGCTGAAGGCGCACGGTGGTTGAAACCATAGGTGTTTACTTTAGGTGACTCACTTTGAATTACTCTGCTCTGGGAAGAGGAGTCATAGACCACAACTTGGCTGCACCATCCACCTGCTGACACTAAATCAATTGTGCAGTTGTGTTCTGTGCTATTTTCATTTCATAAGTCAGGTCTCTCACAAATAGACCTCATAACACTATAAGAGTCACTTTAATGCATGTCATGCTTGTCAGTTTTATTTTGACATGAACTTAGTGACCAGAAAATATAAATACTATACAGTGTTTACCTTTCTTAAAGTGTTGATTTTTGCACAATATTGTTTATGCATTATATATTGCATATATTGGAAGGTGTTTCTAATATTTTGTCCTCCTCATTTACATAATGTATGCAGAAGCAAATATTTTAGAAAACATATTACAAACATTATGCAATTAAATACCTCAACACCATAAAACAAAGCGTTGAATCAACACCTCTATCACACAACGTCAACAACTATTAATATTTATTAAAGGACTGTCACGTTAGATTGCATGACGGTATCTTTCCTGTCACCTAGAATATCACATCCCCGCTGTCCTCACTGCTTACAGGATCAAGTTCAATATTCTGTAAATCAATATTCTGTATAATCAAGCCCCGGCTTAGTTTCATGATCTCCAAACTAAGTAGGACAGGGCCATCTGACCAAAGCTCACTGGCTCATTCTCCAAAATGAAGGCACACAAAGCTTTTTTTTTCAGTTCGGCCTTCAGGATCTGGAATAGCCTTGCTGGGGTTGGTTGGTTGGTCAGCAATGTGGACTGTTTTAAAGGGGGCATATCATGGAAAAACTCACTTTTTCAGTTTTGTGCACATACATTTGGGTGTCTGGAGTGCCTACCAACCCACAAACTGTGAAATAAGACAACCAAGTCAGTTTTTTGTGGGCTGCTTAGATCAGATTCAACAAGCTATTCAGATTTGGCTCCCCTTCCTATGTCACATGCAGGCTCATTAGAATATACTGCCCTCCATCTGAGTATCTCCACCCACATCTTGAGAAGTCCCTTTGCAAAGGTGCACCATATTTTTTCTCTCAAGCCAATCAGAGCAGACTGGGCTTTTTCACGAGGGGTCTTAAAGAGACAGGCGCTAAATTGAGTTTCAGACAGAGGGTGAATACAGGTATATTCAGACAGACACTATGAGGAAAATATAGTATTTTAACATTAAAGCATGTAAACATGTTCAAGTAGAAACCCAAAAGTATGAACTTCAAAATGAGCATGATATGTCCCCTTTAAAGTGTCTGAAATCCTATTTGTAAAGACGGGCCTTTTATGGATGTCTCAGTGTCTATTGATTGAAGTGTGTCTGTGTCATTTATTTTGCTCTATCGACTTGTGATGCACTCCATAAATGTACTACACAAATAAACTTTACCACAACCTAAATACAGCTTGATTGATTGATTATTCTCCTGGAATTCATTAAGACACATTGTAAATTCAATAAGAGGGGGCGTGACACTGCTGCACTGGCAGGAAGCTCATAGAATTCAGGCTTATTTTTTGTTTTTTAAAACTTTTTAGCGTGATTCTGTAAAATCTCCTTTCAGTTTCTTAGAGAGGATCCGACAACCTAAACAGTGCCCTTTGCCCTCTGGGACAAAAGGAGTTCTGTGCTTCACAATTCACTACCTCCACAACATACAGTAATCACCTAATTAGCAAAGTCATGGAAATGGAGGCTGAAGACTTAACCCAAAGCCAAGCGGTGGTTTTGTCATCTGACCAGCCTGACTTACAGGACAGGTTTTTTTTATATATATATCTTTTTCTGTTACTCAGTAAATATGGCATGTTAGAAAGTGTTTCATGTCTGCCTTTATCCTGAGGAGCTCTGAGAGGAGCCCCAGGCTCACCTGTGCTGTTCAGAGGCAACTAGGCACAGGTGAGCTCAAACAGAAGACAATCAGGACGCCTATAAGTAGGGGAGGAGAAGAACATTTCTCTGTTTGCCCTGCATGCTATCAGCCAGACTTTCCCCCTGTCTTCATCAAGTGTGTCTTCTAAAACAACACGTGATGAAGTTAAAGGGGAAACGCATCTAAATAAAGTCCTGTTTTGGTGGAATTTCCTGGCTCTCTCTCCCTAATTCTGGTTGCCTCACATCCGTTGCTTAAATGCCCAGAGTCTCCAACCCTCACCACTCTGGTCACCTTAACAATGGTCCTTCAAGCCGTCATATCTTTTCATATTCTTTATACCACAATGTTTTGGGTGCTTTTTTTGGTGTGTGGCAAGACCTTCCTTCATTTCTTATTTATTTGCATTGCTGCTGACTAAGTTATACAGCTGTGTAGAAGATTTCTGATTATGCCCATGTTTGTTCTTGTTCTTCTCTCTTTTTATTGATTGCAATGTTATTGAAGTAAGAGTAGGGGTGTAGAAGGGAATACACCTACCTAACTTTATTTGCAGAAAAGAGAGTCATATATCTTTACAACTTTTGATGCAGATACAGAAAAAGAGATTTTAAAAATGAAATCAAATTGCAGTGCTTACTGTGTGTGGTTGGGGGATCTTGATAACTCAATTAGAAGGAGAAACAATGAAGTGAAGTAATTTCGCTCCGTTTTCCAAAGTGCTTAAAAATATTACTCTTTGGATTTGTAGACTATTTGCATTAAGTTTTGTTACATTATGGCATGTTGATGTCATAATGCAGCAACAAATATAATTTAAAATTATTATTATTATTACCTGGATTATTTACAAATGTACTATTAAATACCTCATTTTGAGAACAGACGGGTAACACAGTGAGATCCTTAAACCTCCCAACACCTTGCCCCGCTGCACCAACCACATCTAATGAAGAAAACATCAGACTGAAAAACTTCTCTCTTTGCTATAAAGTATTTTGCCCCAGATTCTCAGATACCTTTGATCAGCAAATTCAGTAACCGACCGGTCAGAAACGTCTTGTCTGATGTCGGCACTCTGTTTACCGGACCAACCAGATGCTCAGACTGGAAGCTCCGCACTTAAAAGAGTGTTTATGTCTTTTTGGGGGGGATTGGAGTCAGGACTATGGACAGCCTGACCAACTCTATTACCATCAAATGTTGTGAGCAGCAACCTGGCCCAAGTATGACCCCGCTAAAGAGTGGAAAACGTGTGGAAAGATGCACACAGGTAGCATCACTGCAGTTGTTTGTGCCAGATACTATTCCTGTTAACTGGCTTCCCTTTAGCCAAAGAGAAAACAACTATAAAATCCTGATGACCACGATATGAGTATAGTTTTTGAAAATGTTTGGGTTCAGTGACATACAGATGAAAATATGACACTGCAGGTCTTATTTGTAAGTGTCATTTGAAAACAAAAATAAAAAACAAAGGCAGCCACACTAGCTGGACTCAATAGTTCTTCTTCTTCATGTGGCGTGTAGCCATTAGGTGCAACTGGACAGGGTCCATAAAAGTGACTGAGAGGTGCTTTACACCATGCTCCACTTCGTAGACCCATATGTGGTAATGGTAAAGATCAATACCCAACTGCTGATTCATCATTCACGCTTAGTCCATACTGTCTTTGGTCCGGCTAACTGGCCCCATTTGACCATTATATTGTCATGTGTTATGAGTTAACACAAGGGGTGCTTGGCAACAAATGTTGGCAGGAAGTTTGAAGAATGACCCGTGGAGGCCACGGTCTGCTGCACACTGAAAACAGCCATTAGTACTGACAAGCGGCACCTATCTTGCTCATTAAGTGTTGAGCCTCTCAACTGCAGTTCAAGTAATAACACAGAAGTTTGAGACTTGGCCAAATTTTCTTTTTTTTTTTGTGCAAGTATCGTTGTTGCATGAAAGCGTCAGTAAGGCTGATCAAATGAGCAGTGTGACTGGTCGCACAAAGTAATATGGTCCCAAAAGCAAATAGAATCTCAGATGGCTTCTCTCACTCATCACTCATCACCCACAACAGTGATTAAAGGTGCTATTGATAACATTCAGCCACTAGATGTCACATTCTCCCTCCACCGTTCCATTGCATTTACTTCACGACAAGTCGTTGCCAGGCACTTACCGTCAATCTCAGCCAATTATCCGTTTTTTCCACACTAACTGACGACCCAGAGATACCACGTGATACCAATTGTTGTTTTACTATTGGCTCACAGGCCTTGTTAGAAGTTGGAGCCAAACATCAGATATCTTCCACAGAGATGAACAAAACATTAATTTTGGACCTGCGAAAAATTTTAAAATTATTACACAATCATATTTTTTTTTCTTTAGGAAAAGTCATACTTTTATTGTTATTTATGCACGGTGGTGTAGTGGTTAGCACTGTCGCCGCACAACTAGAGGGTCGCAGGTTCGAATCCAGTTCGGCTCCAGCCCCCCCACAACCCCGAATGGGATAGGCGGTTACGGATAATGAATGAACGAATTAATGAAAAATGCTATTTAATGCATTATATACCATAACAATTACCTGCATACCATGTGTCATAGGAAAGTAAACTAAAATCCTGTTTGCCATAGCTTACAAAACACAAAGCCTGCCATGCCTACAACCAAATTTACATCCAATATACTCCCCCACTCTGAGTCCAGCAACAGGCTGGTACATCGTATGCAAAGACTGAAAGTGTCTTCTCCAACACTACGGCTGTTATAATTTCACCCATGCGAGTGAGTGCTTTGCAATACAAATGACATTTGCCTAGAGATCCCAACAAAGCATACACATGAAGGCACTTGTTTTGCATGTTAGTGGTGTAGCCATCTACCTGGTGGTTGGACTTTAAATTCTTTGATTCACATGCAAACATCAACCCCGAGCCTTCCACAACTAAGAAAAGGAGAATAACCCATCACCGTGCACAAGCGGACCATTCTAGAGACTTGAACTCCTTCAGTATCCTGTGGTGACAATTTCAACAGAGTACAATTTCCTTTGTACGAGGCAATCCAAGCAAAAATCAAATCAAATCTGACTTTTTGAGGAGAAATGGTTTGATGTTACTATAGTGCTAAAATGACCATATGCAGACATGCATTTCAAGTACAATATTCTCCTTGCTCAATGCATATTTTCTTTTAAAATATAAACAATCTGAATTGCGGTTCTTCCATTCATTCAAGGTGTAATATAAGTGTTACAGTAAACTAAAAGTCTTTGAATTAACCCGTAATTAAACATCCTTAAATGACTGTATGATGGGTGGAGTTGATCTGAATACAAAAGGCCTTTCTTATAAAGGTAGCACTTTGCAGCGCCCCTTCTCTCTATTTCAACAGGCACTACATATGCTAGCAAAGGAAATTTGCTCCCTGTGCCAGTCACGTTTCAAGTAACCTCCTTTTAGGTCTCCTTTTTTTACCATCTACGAGAAGCAGAGAAAGGATTGGGTTGTTGAGGCCGATGTAGAAATGATGTAAGAAAGGACGCATTTAACAGGATCACAGGGTTCAGATGTCACTGCCACAAAGGCACCACGCTGGAGAGACAGAGGGTGAGGGGTCAGGTAAGCAGAAAGATAATGGCCAACAGCTGTGAATGGGTGATATGAGGAGAGGCAAGCAGGTGGGAAACGAAGGGCCAGACCAAAGGGGATGTTAATGTGGGAAAGAAGGTTGTTCCCTCTCGAGGAGGAAAAAAAAGTATTCCTCGTGTTGCTGAAGGTTATCAGGTTACAGGTCGAGAGGCCTGGTAAAGGCAATGCTTCAAGAACAATTAACCATGCCAGCAGCATGGGCCATGGCTCTAGGGATGTCAGACGGTCGCTGCACCCCTTTGGTCCAACTATCGCATGGCCATAAAATGTTGGACAGACATTCATGTTCCCCAGAGGATGAATCCTAATGACTTTGGTGATCCCCTCACTTTTCCTCTAGCGCCACCACGAGGTTCAGATTTGTGATTTTGAGTCCGAAACTTCAATTATTTGTCCAGGATACTTGCAAAAACGAGTGTCGTTCCCAGCCTTGGCGGTACTTTGTGTTTACTAGTTAGCTAATGTTAGCGTGCTAAGATGGGCAACATAGTAAACATTATCCGCTTAACATCGGCATGGTAGAATTGTCATTGTGAGCATGTTAGCATGCCGATATCAGCAAAGTAAATTGATATATTGTACCAAATAATCCTATTTTTGTATGTTACCATGTAGGGATGGGCAATACCAGACCTTTTTTAATTTTATACAAAACTTTTTGTTACAATTTTAACGATATCAATACTGATCATTTCTTAAATGGATATGCAATTTTGCAAAAATAACAAATTTTTAGAAAAAAACAAAAATTATCATTACACTCAAAGACCAATCACATAACACATACCGGCCATTAATAACAAATTTATTTAAAAAAAAAAAAAAAAGCAAATATCAGTGCAATTAAATAAAAATGCCACTAAGTGTAAAAAAAAAAGTAGTCCAGCATTTTATAGAAATACTATGAATTAATAATAAGCCTCCTTAATTTCAAGGTGTGTTGTTTTTAAATGTTTAAAGAGGTTACTCATGTTTCTGTGTGTGACACTATTCTCACAAATAGTGCATCTTGCTGTGTTTATAACTACAGGTAACAAGTAACACCACACCATTCTCTCACGTTTGATGAGTAGCTTGTGAGTATCAAAGTATCGATACCACAGCATCGATCTGCCCATCCCTATTACCCTGTTGGTTGAAGGCACAGAAGAGGATGTATACAAGCTTTTGATTGGCATTGCAGAACTTACTCCTGGTTCAGCTCAAAAATAGAAAAAACCCTAACCATATTCCATATTCATGCATGCAGCACAACTGAATAGTCTTGCATTTCAGTAACCCTGGATATAGAAAATGGATTTACAGCTAAGCATTTTTTGAGTTTTGTAGGTAAATATCATCATAATCAATGGGCAAAATAGCACACACTCACATTCAGACCCACAGGCAATTTTACAGTTTGGACTATAGGAAGAACAACCTTGTCAGATTTGAATCCGTGACCTTTTTGCTGTGAGGTGACAGCGCTAACCACTGACCAATCGTGACACCCTCTCTAATAATCCAATATAAATGGAAATACAATCAAACTGAAGCTGTCTGTATTAAAACCCTTCAAGCCCGAACATTAAAAAATCGAGTTGGCTGCTACCCCCAATACATTTCACTCCCACTGTAAATCCTTTCATGTAAAATCCAATCATAATCTAAGATTGTTTGTAGAATACTGGATAATTGAGATCATATTTAACCAAAGAGGGTCAGTAACAGGAAAACATGCACATCACTTGAAGCTTTAGATTTACTCTGATCACAGCATCAACTGTGCAGTTACATAAACATAAAAAACAAAATGTAATCCGATATGTCCTGCCAGCTTTCATAGTCTATCACTTTCTTTACAAGAGGAAAAACAGCAGGACACACTTACATTGGATCCCTTATTCAGCGTTAAACCTGCAGTAGGCAGAATATTTTTGGCATCATCGGGCAATAATTCCATAATAACATTTCAGCATATTGTAATTCAAATGTTCTGAGAGAAAACTAGACTTCTACACCTCCTCATGGCTCTGTTTTCAGGCTTTAAAAAATCTAGCCCGTGACGGGAGACTTTGGCCAATCACAGGTCATTTCAGAGAGAGAGAGCGTTCCTATTGGCTGTCATTAATCGGAGGCAGCTGTAAATCACTCACGAACTCCAATCAAACTAGGCAGCGCTGATCAAATATGAATCAATATTCTGTTATTCTGTAATGATGATTTCTCACCTCAAATGTTTTCAGAATCATCTTGTAGTGTACTGTTTAGCTGTAAAATGAGAAAGTTTTCTCCGGCTGGTGGGCGGTGCTTGGTATTTCCTCAACTGATCTCAGCATGGCTGCCAGGTCACAAATGTTCTCATTTTACAGCTAAACAGTACAAGATGTTTCTGAAAACATTTGAGGTGAGAAATAGGCATTACAGTAACAGAATATTGATTCATATTTGATCAGCGCTGCCTAGTTTGACCGTTTGATCAGAGTTTGTGAGTGATTGACAGCTGCTCAGAGACGGCAGGCTCCAGCTCAGCTCGGCTGATTGGTTGCTTTCCTCCGGTCTGTGAAATCTTGCAGATGCCATCAGGAGCACCAGAGGACACAGAGGCACATGATTTCTTTCAGATTACCTGTCTCATGCACTACTGTCAGAATAGAGGGACAGTTTTATAAAAGAATAACTTTTTTTTTAATCATATTTGCTCCATTTCTACCCACTGTTGAAAACTTTTTTGGATAGGTTTTCCTCAGAAACCCACTGAAATAACATTTTACCAAAGCTAATATTCTAAAATACTTATTATTCATTTACAAAAATATTTTGTTCCAAGCCCTGTTTAAGTCTTACTCTTGTAACTCAGTTTCTGTTCATACAGCAGCCACATGAGGACTTTCTATTTGAAAAGAATCAGTTTACACTTGTCGAGTAATAACTGAAAAAAAACTGACCCTGCAATCCACAGCATCAAGATTTGCACACATAATAACCTTATATTTATTGAGTGGAATGACTTAAGGGACCACATTGCTTCTGCCTAATATTTGTCTTGCCTGACATTTCACAGGGCCAAGAGAAAAAAAATATTCAATTTGAAATGTGCTTAACTCCTCTACCAAAAATATCAGTTTATCTGATTGAAAATCAATCCTTTATGATTATCTGGCCAGCGCGTCATGGTCAGTCCCCAAGAACACTTTCAAGAGCTTCACTTTCAGTTCCTCCCCAACAGATGGGTTTCCATATTACCAGCCGTTAATTATTCATCTATGCTCGTTTGGCGCCCCTGTTGGAAAATAAAGCAAATCCTTTGGACCAGTGATACAGAATAGTGCTGCGACCTCTCTGCTGAACCCTCGTGCATTGTCCATTTGTCTCCTACTGCTGGTGTGAGTGAAATTGGAGCCGAGGTGGAGATTACTTCTTGATGTGTAAAACGTGTCTCTCGCGCAGCACAGGTCCATAAACAGCCAGCTCAGCGGTGTGTGTGCAACGCTGGAAGAGCTCGGTACAGTCCCTTTTGTATTGTGCAAAATGATATCTCTGCAGTGTAACCGTCTCTATTACAGGGGGAAGAGATTGTCTTACCCTTTGGATTTGCTTCACAGAACACAACAAATGAGATTGAGCTGCTTGCTATGGACTCATAGCGCCTATCTACAAGAGGTGACATGACAGAGGTAAGCTGTAAGACAAGAACTCTTATTAATTTAGTGATAAAACTATCTGACACTCATAACTACTGTCATGAGATTAAAAATAAAGCCAAGGAGAGGTTTTGTATTTTTACTCTGGATTGAAAATAAAAACACATTAAAACAACATATCCGCTACATACTATAATAGTCATTTATTTTAATGCATCCATTAAACAAATCTTCACAACATATACAGTAGATATGTCCTTAACAATATCAACAGGTGCTCATGTCAGTTTTTATTTTATTTTTTGCATTTTGTCCAAGCCCTTTGAAAGAGTTCTGTATGTCCTGGCGGTGTGGACAATTACAAATTCAGGAAGCATTCTGGATTGTGGCAGAAAGTGACATAACTTCTGTCATGGGAGGACATGGGACAATCACACAAATGGGTGAAGAAAAGAAAAATAATTACATAAATATACAAAATTAACCATGTTTGCATTTTGGGCATCTTGCTGCAGACCTTGTGAAATAGCTTTTTTACACAATGCATGGTACCAGTAGAAGCAGCGACATGTTAACATTATACAATTATGTAAAATCAATTTCTATATAAAAATGAGAGCATGAACTTTCACGTTTACAATTCAACACTCCCACCACAATGAAGAGTGATGTTATGAATACAAGGTTTCCATATAAAAATAGGAACTTTGTTCACACGTTGTTTGATGTTGAATTATTAATGGAAAAAAAAAAAAAACACATTTCATATTTGATTACCTGCCAGTGTAAACGCAGACACATCAATCTCGTGCCCTAGGTGGCTGGTAATACTGCTGCGTGGGTCTCGTGCGTCTAGGCTGTCCATCTCCCCCACGGCGAAACTCTAGTGAACTGTCGTAGTAACCGTCCTCTTCCTCCTGCCATTGGACATTTGATATGGTTGTGATGTTACTGTGGGTAATCAGATTAACATGTCATTTCCACCTTTCTCAACCCACTTCAACACAGTTTAATTAGTTGCCTCCACTTTGTATTAAAGGTATAATATGCAACAGTTGTTCAATTCAAACTTGCCCCCCCCCCTCCTCGGCTCAATGCGCCAAGAGGGAGAGAGAGAGAGAGAGAGAGAGAGCGCAGTGATGGTCGAGCGAGCTATAGTGTGAACGCAGAGAGAGAGCGGCGATAGTGAGAACAAAGCAGCGAATCGGAGAAATAAGACATTATTTTCTGATTGTGTCCCGGCGGTTACATTCTAAAACACATAACTAACTCCGCACACTTCCGCAGAATCCTGCGGGAAGGTGCAGAGTTGCCGGATTTTTAATGAATGCAGCCAAATGGCAGGCTGTCCTCTCTGCCTCAGTCAAACTGACACTCCGATAGCAGCACACAACAGCCACTGCACACAGCAGAGGAGAGACAGAGGAACAGGGGAACTCACAGCGATGTGACAAACCCGTTCTAATCCGTCACATACGGTCGCAAAGCATCTAAAGGGGGACTTGTGCCCGTGGATGTATAATGCTTGTGCCTTGATATCAGACATCGAGGGGCGTGACAAAGCGGCGGTATTTGACTACCCGAATGGGCTGCACACCCTGCACGCTGTTACTGGCCGGGGGTTACACCCCCACGTGGGGCCCAAAGTCTGTTTATAGACATCCAAAAGCGTCCCGCGTAAAGCAAATAAATATCCAAGCAGAATGGCTGCCAGGTCTCTGCAGAAACAGACACCACCACACACTCCTAGTGGGGTATACTAATGATTGAGAGGGATTCTTTTTGTATCAGTCTATGCATTGTTTTTATAGAAATTGTAGCATATTATACCTTTAACAACACATTATGATCTTAATAATGATGAATGATGAATTATATTATTAAAATGTTTTCTTTCTCCTTACCAATGCATCAGCTGAAACAGGTTTGATGTTATGCAGCAGGACCTCTTCGCAGTTTCCATAATCGCTGAACACAACCACAGCCGTGGAGCCTGATGGATGCACAGCATCTATTCTGGCGTGGTAGAACTTCACGAGCGCACACACACACACACACACACACACACACACACACACACAGACACACACCACCGCAGAACAGAAAGAAACAAATAGAAATCTAATTATTTTAATACAAACATTTCCACATGTCAAGACAAGACAAATTAATGTCAATTATTCATGACATGACAAACAAATCCAAAACACTGTCAACACTGTGAATGAGAGGAAATGAGTCCCGGTCACACTAATTGTTTTTTTATGTCACTTAACATGTTAACTGTCAATTACGCTCTCAGACAAACTAAAAAAACCACATCAGTGAATTGTCACTGTCACAGATGTAGTTGTTAATGTCACATTTGGGTCTCAGTTTGTTCCAATTTGTAGTAGTTACTATAGACAGTTTACATGTCACATTATGAACTCATTTCTGTAGGTCTTTAATTAGTTTTAGGCTAAATTCTCTAACTTGTATGCAAACATGTTTCAACAATTACCAGCTTATGGTAGGAATTACATACCTTGCCGTCTTCCCAGTACAGTGCCAGGCACTGGTCTCCAGGTTTCCAAGCGAGTTCCACGAAATGACTTTTCTCTGGTCCTCGAGGACCTTGACCTTTGCCTTGTCCTGACCTTCTTTTAGGTCCTGGGTTATTAGAAGGGTTTTTCTTGGGCGGTGGCTCCCTGTTGGGGGGGCACGGTGAGTTAGTTGGTTTGATTGGCCCAGTTCTTTTGTGTTCCATATCTCCATTTTGGAAATGAGAAGGATCCCCGGTCGTGATCCGACAATCCCGCAATAACCCCACTTCCTGGGAGGTCCCTGAGCCTCCTCCCCTCAGGTTAAAGTTTGGTGGCCCGCTATCCCTTTGTCGGTCAAAGTGGTCCGAGTTTGGCCGGTCAGTCTTCCCCCTCCTCCTGCTGTTGTTGGGTTCTTCAGTTCTGTCTGTACGTTTACTATTCCCTCTTCCGTCGGGCTCACTGCCTGTAGAGTCAGTCAGTTTAGATGTGGGTGCGTTGTCTCTTGGCCCTCTCCTGTTAGCCATGTTCCCACCACAATCGCCATTTCTGGATCGCTGGTGGTAAGATCCGCTAGACTCCATCTGCTGCTGAGGTTCTTTTGAATGTGTGAAAGTAGTCGGGAAGGATGAAGGAAAGGTCTGCTCATCTCTCATCTCTCTCCTGTCATTTTGCGACCTGTCTGATGGGCCTCGGGACCACCTCTCCTGGCCCTTCCACTGCTGGCCTTGAGCTGATGTTTGGGAGCTTGTACAGTTTGAGAGAGGCTCCTGGCCAGGTTTGGGAAAATCAAAGTCCCGGTGGAAGCGAGGCGGTCGGTCATTCCTTTGTTGCCTGTGGTCATTATGCGAGGAGAACTTGGTGTGAGATGTGTCTTTGGAGTAATAGTCTGAGTTGGAGAAATTCGCTTTACTCTCATGGTGTCTCTGAGGTGCCTGGCTCTTTGGCTCTGAGAAAAACAAACCAAAAAAAGAGATCAGTGTAATCACAAACTATGGCAAAACAGTGGTGGGATAAATAATACAAGGAACACTGACAAGACCACACTACCATATGCCACACACCGTTATTCAATGAAGATTAAAGATCACAAAAACACTAAAACATGAAGGTAACAGTAAATAAATGACCAAAATATAATTACTGGAATCACCAACCCATATTATCCTTGGCCAAACCGAATGGAACATTAAAATATAGTACATGGCATTTAGAGAACATGACTTAATTCCCTTCAGCTCACAATAGCCTTAAGCCATCTGTCTGAATCCATGTTGGCGTAATGTTATTAATTAGTACATTCTTACCAAAGAACTGGCTTGAAAAAAGTGCACAAACAACACCCAATAATTAAAATCATCAAATGTGTTTTTTTTTCCTAAAATAAATCAAGTAAAAGGGTTAAAGCATGATGTTTATGGACCAAGAGAGGCAGTTTAGAATGAGATCCAGACCATTTCACCCACCATCAATGGAGAAAACTCCCATCTTAGATTCAAGAAAGTCAAAAAGAGTGCTTGGTCCAGAAGGCCTTCCCCCTGCTCCCTCCTCCTCATCTTCATTTCTGGACCTGCCTCTTCCCCTTCCTCTGGCTGAGAAAAACACAAAAATAAGATTATGCAGACTCAGTTAAGAACAGTTGGATCAATGTTTTGAATGTGTACACCGTCTAGCTTCTGAGTGTCTGCATCTAAAGTATGTGTAAATCTGAACCCAACTGAAGAATCAGTACAGGAATACACGCTCACTCAGAGGATCGATGTATGCAGCAACAATAAAAACAGTCGTACCACAAAAGAAAGAGGCAGTAGGTAGTTCAGTGTGACGGAATAAGTTTAAAGTTGCTGCAAGTTGATTTTCAGTATTGAAACAAACATAAAAAAAAAATGACTGCAGGTAAAATAGAATATTCATCTGAAACGTTACAGTGTGCTTGGGAAAATAGTCGGCAGTAAAGTGTGTATGCAATTTGTGTTAAATGGACTAAAACAAGCAAAACCGCCAATGTGGACCTTTAACCAGGCTTTAGGTGATTTTCACTGCATTTAAAAGGACCTCCACATCACTCCCCTAATCTCACTCTTACTCTATAGAAACACTAGTGTTTCAGGCTACGGGGCACTTTCTCAAGCTAAAGCGGGCAGCATGTGTGTGTGCGTGTTTGTGTGTATGGACCTCTGGGTTGGGGCTTGATAGGTTCAGCTAGCACAGGGCCAGGTCTGCTACCAGAAGATCCAGTCAGGAGGCTGTTTAGTGCCACTTCAAGGTTGTTGTTATTATCCATTAGCGCCTGGCGAGCAGCCTCCCTGTTAAAGCCCATCTCCATGATGTCTCTCAGAGCACGCTCATCCACCTACATAAAGGTGGATAACATAACATATTAAGAGAAGGAACAAAAAGAAAAAAATATATATTGTATGGAGAAGGTATAACATGTAGTGTTGTTTGGTAATATTAGACACAAATGTAAGGTTCATTGTGACAGAGAAAAATGGATTGGAAGGAAAATTGAGAAAGAAAAACAGTCCACAAAGAACCAGAACCAGACATGGATATCACCTTGAGTTTTGTTTTAGGTTGGAATAATTCATTCAAGTTATAAAACATTCCCAAACCAAACACTATAATATCCTGTTCCATCCTATTCTTCTTTCTTTCTTCATGTGTTCAGCCCAAATTTGGCTGAGTTCTGCCTAGAAACTGGCGGGTCACCACACAAAGCCTGACAAATGAACTGCCACTTGATGGGAAAACCTGGCCAAGCCTCCAATTCATTTAGATTTCTACAATATCATAATCAGCGCCTCACCTAGTCTACGAGCCATGAAATAAGACTTCCATCCAGATGAAAGAAACCAAAGAGGAACACAGGACAAGCTCCAACCTTTAAATTGCTTTGTTACAATGAACGGAGGCTTCAGTAATATCAGGTAAAATCATCATCGGTGGCTTTCAACTTGTATTAAAGCGACTTGTTTTACAGAGTTGGACAAAGTTTCTCATCTCACCAGCTCTCGATAGTTTCCATCTTGTCTGCTGTCAGGTCTTTCGACCCTGTCTTCTCGTCTCCTCTGCTGGTAGGAGTCTCGGCTCCGGAAGGAGGTAGCGCCGCTGGATAAATTACCGCCTGCATTTCCTCCACCGCCGAACGTGCGCGGAGCCTAACAAGTAAAAAGAACATGAAGATCAATACAGCTACGGGGCTGGACCACACAATAAAGCCAACAATAAGAAACACAACTTTGTAGCTGACAATGTAATTAGGATTTTTAATTTAAAGAGTTGCTCGAATGTCAAAAGCAATCAGGGTTAAGATGAATGTCAATAAGGGGCATGTATTTAGAAATGGAGGCCAAATGAAATAGTTTGTGCAAAGATTGCGATCAATAGAGGCAAAGGCAAAATCAGTTAACGTGGCAAAAGGAGTTGTGGCAGGGTCCTGAAATCAAGGTGGGAAATTAAAGGTTGACTCAGGATATTATTACAATTAAAGTATAAAAGATTGATAGTCTATTAATACACAATATAATGAGAGACAAAGCTAACAGATGTGAGTTATAAAATATTGCAGTAGCTCTGTAAAATAATTAGGCACCTTGTTGATGTAGTAAAGACCTATGATAAGGGTTTACATACCTCTTTGGTCTTGGCCACCTCAGCGATAGCTGCTGTCCGCTGCTTTTCAAACTCATCATTCTCGTCAGGACTTTTGCCCGCATTTTGAGTCTGGAGGGTCTTCCTCTGGTCTAGATCTCTGCTGTCTACTTCTTCCTTCCTCGCACACTTCTACAGGGAGCAAAGAGAGAGAGTAAGAACATGTTCTCCTCAATCATTCATGTATAGTTCCTTAAGAAAATAATCAATGCACTTGACAATTTTCACATTTTGTGGAATTACATTAGAACTATAACAAAGTCGCCTGCAGTGTTTAAGTTGCACTCTCAGATTGTGTTGTAGCAACTAAGAGAAACCCAAATCCCAGAGCTGCCTGCCAGCTCACAGTTACTGTTTTGAAACTCAACTGTGAACTGTATTATATTACCAAGTGACTTGGGAGAAATGAGACGGAAACTCAACACTTTCTGCAGCTGTTTCATGACTGCAGGAAGTGATGATTCAGTCAGAGAAGTGAGCAACTGACTGGAACAATGACATTTGCTGAGTAGGTTCACCATCGTTTTGTTGCATTAGCAGTCCCAGCATGGAAAGTGATAGACTGCACAGTTATAAAGCCAGAGGTGACTTATCTGAAGAGAAGGGAAGCAAAGTGAAGATATATAAACAGAAAAAAGACCCTAAGTTTGTGGTGGTGCAACAACCAGCACAGAGATTTATTCCAATGAGGCAGCGCAAAGCGAGTTGTTGGTATTTTGGTGGAAATTAGGTCTTACACTTTGCACTGAGAATAGACGTCCACATCTGTTTCTGGCGCAATGTCAATCTGCTGCCAATCTGTGATTTTGTCAACAGAACAAACAAAATACTTGCAGCAAATGAGCTGCAGTAACCAAATGATGCTTAATAACCTAATTTAATTAAACACTCCCCGGCCAGTAGATGCATTTAAATTGGCATAAAAAATCAACATTTAATGTGGATAAAGCAGACCGACTGTTTCACCGGCGGTAAATCCTCGCAGCCATCTGAAGGCAGGAGGACAGATATGTAGATAAATCTGCAGCCTTCGCTTTGAGAAGTGCCTTTACACATGACCATCCACTGTGTTTACCTTCATTAAATCGCGTGCAAATGACACCAGGCTGTTACAAAATAATCGCGCGCGCGCACACACACACACACACACACACACACACACAGATGGGTCCGTATGACTCTGTATTCCGCCTGTTTACACGAGAGACATCGGATTACCGAAGCTCATTAATCCTGTGCGTCACAGCCTGCTTTCAAACTTTAAAAAGAATTCAGTGGTTCGTGTTACATCCTTGAAATGCATAACGGGGCAAACAGACTGCTGTATCACATTTTAAGATGTGACAATTTAGATACAGTAGAATTACAACTGAAATAGTGTTGGACTGATGTGGTCAAATAGACGGCTTCCTCACACAATTTTTTAATTATCTGTTTCTATCTTTATTGTATTAATTAACTGTAAAAAAAAAAAAAAAAAAAAACACCATCTGATTTGGCTGCAGATTTGTGGTGTTCACATTGTGCCGCTCTGCATCATTCACACAATTTCTTTGTTTGTTTAGCTGTTGACGTCGTGCGTCACTATGTTGGCACAGCTGTTAAAGTTTAACTTTGCACTGCTGCACCTACATGAACCAAAATAGCAGGTGCGCTTGGAGACGCCCACCGCACAGTCCTACCACTTTGCACCCGTCGTTGCGCTTGCGCAATTTATATAGGGCTCATTATCCTAATTACTTCTGGCGGTACCTGGTTATGCAGATGGTTTTTATTTGCCCAGGTTTTGAGATCTCCAGCAATGATATTTCTGGATCCATTCCAATTCGTAGAAGGAGAAAGGAATTTTATTTGTGGTCCTAAAAGCTTTGAAAATCTCCAAAAATCTCAACAGAAAAGTCTTTTTCCAGTGACAATGTTCATGTTACTCTGGATAATTCACAGACCTCGCTGTGGAGTTTACTATTTTCTTTATATTCGGTAGAAAACAGTCCCCACAGATAAATATCTGTGAGCTCCGTAGATAAGCCAGGCTAACCGAGGCATTGGCACAGGGCAAATTGATTCTGGAGTGACAAGGCAGATAAAACCAAACCTATCTGCATGCCGAGATATCATTAAGGTTAAGTGGTAATTGATGTAAATATGATGACTAAAACTTGCATGCTACTTTCTTTCAATGAAGTGTACTTAACACTTCACTGATGGAAATGATATGGACTCAGAGCAAGAGGCAAATAATTCTATTGTCTGATGAGATGTAGACTAAATTTAACTCTTCAGGGGAAACAAAATGTCCGGTGAAACACAGAGCCAAGGAAAATGCAAGCACAGATTTGAAGAGAATCTGCTTCAGAGTGCCAATAACCTTTGGGTAGAATATTATGTATAACCCTAAGCAGACAGCCCATCAACACTAAGTCCCGGAGTGACCCGGCATTAGAAATACATTTACACTGAAAATCTAGACAATGCTGAATGATAATTCCCAAATGCTCCTCTTCCAACTTTACAAAGCTTGAGCAAATCTGGAGTGAAGAGTGGGTGAAAATCCCAAAATCCAAGTGTCAAGCTGATACGGATGTATCCCACTCTGAAGCGGTGATCCTTGCCAAGGGAGTATTGACTCAGGCTCAGTAGTTTTTAAAATGAGAAATGATGTGATGATGTGCAAAAACCACAAAATGTGGAAGAATATAAGGTGGGTCAATAGTTTCTGAAGGGTGCTGGGAATTGAGCATAGTTATTCTTTTCAAATCTAAAACTGTGTATAAATACCAATCGTTTGACAGTGTGATGGAGGTTTATATTTGGGGTATATTGTTTATTTCTGATGGTGCACTTTAGAGGCCTGTTTATCTCTTCTCACCTTTTCTGCAAAAAAAAAACTGTAATTGTGTTTGCAATGTGTGTGGTAGGACAACAAAGCAGAATTAAAATTCAGTGATGCATTTGAAAGATTCATGAAAAGGATCAGAGGGAACATTGCTTAGAAAAGGGACATCAAGGCCCACTACTGGAGCCAGGCCTGTGTCTGGCCTCTCAAATACATTTGGGAGGTTATTGTTTTTCAACAGTACCTCTGACATCTATTAAGTCACTGCTGAAATCTCATTTCCATAAACTTCTTAATTGTATTATTTTTGTTAGTTTGCCATTTCTAGTTTATTGTTTTCTTCTGGTGTTTATGTCAGAGAAGCACAGAGGCAGCAGTAGATTCTGTGGGGACTTGGCTTGGGAACCGGAGGGTTGCCGGTTCAAGTCCCCGCACGGACCAAGTACGGAGTGTAAACTGATAGCTGGAGGGGTCCCAGTTCGCCTCCTGGGCACTGCCGAGGTGCCCCTTGAGCAAGGCACCAACCCCCTAAAACTGCTCCCTGAGCGCTGTATAGTAGCTGCCCTTAACATACTAGGATGGGTTAAATTAAAGTAGCTAAATTTCACTGTGTGCTGTGCTATGTACAATGTTTGACAATACAATTGGATTTACATTTACACTTTGTAACTTTATTTAGAAAAGTGCTCTATCATAGTTATTATTATCCTTACCTGACCAAATGGCACAAAGGGAGGAGGTCCACCCTCTGCTCCAATGTTACTCCTGCTGTGTTTGGCCAGACTCTGCAGGTTAAATGGTAAAGGGAGATCATGTCATTCACAGGAGGTGGCCTTTAATGCAGATCTAAAATGATTACTAACATATGAATTCCATATTTTTTTTTTAGCAAAAGTAGCTTAACCATCATTACAAAATCAACTCTCACCCTTTGGAGTTCCCATTTCTCCACCATGTGATCAACCTCTCCTCCGAGGACAGAGATTTTTGAGTCATCGAGCAGCAAAAGACCATTTTTAACCTGGACTGTACCAAGGAGCTTCACCTTTGTTCCAGGGGGGGTATTTAGACTGCAAAACAACAATAAAAATGTTCAGTATGTATGTAAAGGATGCTTCAAGTAGAAATTGTTTAACTGGCTGTTAAATGTTATACACATTTTTAAGATATTAGAACTGAATGTACCAGGCCCCACACCCTATTGCCTTCACCCATACTACTTTATAAATGACATGGAGCCGTGCCGCCAGGGGATGGGTGGCGAGGCTAGGAGAGACTATTAATAATCCCAGCTGCTCACCCATCCTCATGGTAAATTAAAAGCCCCTCTATCTCATCAGGCCTGATAAGGCCTCTGCCTCTCTCATTAAGAAAGCACAGGGACTTAGAGGGATTTCCAGCTACTGATGCCGGATGCCAAAGCAACAATTAGGGATTTCACTCCAAACCTCTGGGATAGATGCTGTTCTCGTGATAGCAGCCAATGCAGAAGCGAGGCTCTCTCTATCCTCGATTCAATCACATATACACACACTATTCACCCTCTAATCAATGTTGCTACTTAATGCTTAATTGTCATCCCTCTATATCACCGTCTCACACACTGAACAGTCCTGTAATCCATCTACACACACACACACTAAAGCGGACACTTTCAGAAGAAACACTAACCACCGCTGTTGGCAGCCAGTGTGTGTGTGCCGCTCATAAAGAGGGGATTTGTTCTGTTCTCTCCTCTCTTCCCATCAGGAAGTCAAGGCCCACATTCTGGCCACTCCACCTGTACAGACTGGCTAGTCACCATGGCAGCAGTCACCAAGGCCACCGTTGCTGGGTTGGAGATGTAATTAAGGCTGAGAATTGTTAGATGGCTGCCACCACGTGGAAATTTGCAGATAAAGGGGAAACTGAGGCATGTGGCGGGGTGAGAGTATTAACAAGGAGGTGAAGGAGAAGAGTGTGTGCACAATCTTACACATTTGCTTTGAACATACGAGGAACTGGCGTAATGACAACCTGCTTTGCATCTATGTAGCTACTAGAAACACATTTTTACACTAATTTATTTTTTAAACAAGACAACTTTTTCTTATCAGTTTTAAACAGTGATATTAACTTCCCAGGTAATTACAACATACTGCATCTCATTACTTGCATGTTTTCCATATTCCTAAATACAACACACTGTTATATGGTGGGTACCTGAGCTTAGACAGGTGTTTAAACTCCAATCCAACACAGGTGGTATGCCCATCTGTCATTTGTAGGCGCAGCATTCGCGGCGCGCCCTGGGACTCCTCATGGTCTTTAGGAGCTGTTACGTTCCTCACCTTCTGCACCTGAAGAACACATGGACCTTCCAACTGGCCATGGGCAAGAGACAACAAAAGAAATATGTCTCAAAAGAGAAATCACCAGCATGTGTCAGCAGCACAGGTTTACTTATTTCTCCAAACTGTTTCATGGTTTGGATTCACAGTGACCATTTATCAGATCTATGCTATCAAATAATGATTTCTAGTTATGTGAAAAGAAATGTGTAACATGTGTAAATGCAATCTACACGTTATACCACAATCTGTATGTAGTGTAAAGTAAAGTGGCATTCACTCATCATTGTAAAAGGCAGAGTATATATCCAGGGTGACATGAGTGTGCATCTTGTTCTGATGCCTGAAGGGAGCAGGGGTTACGCTCACATAGAATAACATGTTTTAATCCTCTGACAATATTTAGAACATGTTTTCTTTGCAGTTGCCCAACTCCAGTTTCACAGGTGAAGAAGCAGTTCTTTGATCCTTGTTTGTCAGTGTGTTAGGGCCATCTAGTGGTCCTCATGAGAACTGCATTCAGCTGGAAGCTTGAGTCTGCACTGACTTTTAGCTGTAACTAGAATTACTGCCTGGCGGTTGTATGCCTCCGCCAACAAGTCAAGCCGCAGTTTACATCAATGTCTGTCCAAAATGTCATCATTTTATCCTGTTAGACATTAGTGTGAAATTGTCATAATTAGCATATTAATTCTTGAGTTATGTCCAAAAACGTGTTTTGTGAGGTCACAGTGATTTTGACCACCAAAATCTAATCAGTTCATCCTTGAGTCAAAGTGGATGTTTGTGCTGGATGTAATGAAATTCTCTCAAGGCGTTCATGAGATATCGCTTTCACAAGAATGGGACAGACGGACGCAGACAAACGGACGGACAACCTTAAAACATAATGCCTCCGGCTGTCGCCAGCACGGAGGAATAATAAGCAGTAACCGTATGATCGCATAATTTCCCACTAAGTTTCATAAATATAGCATTGAAGTGACCGTGTAAGAATTTCGTACCACTCACCTTCTCAGTTCTTCCACTATTGATATCAGCCGGTAGAAATTTTCCCCCAATAGGCCTGAGGTCACTCTGTAAATGAGATATTGCTTAATTTTAAATAAATAACAAATAATGAAAACAAATAATGCAATAGAGTTTGCCGTAAACACATTCTAAAAATGTCTTTACCTACACTGTATTGTGTCTCAAAATAAAAAAAATAATAATCTGCCTAATTATATTAATCTGTATCTTGAGGATGATGGGGGTTGCCTTCGCACTACTAAGCAAATTTGCAGTTCTTGCACTACTATACAGTATAAATTATATGATGTAATTTGGATTTATATGGTTAAGAGAGAACAATCTAATTAAAATCAAATCAACACTTCAATTATAGTTAATACTTTACATTATTGAACAATCTTATAGGATTTTAGATTTCCTTGTAACCAACATAATGATCAGCTGTTTGCAAATTTTCTCCACACTGCAAACATCTGTCAGATATCTGTCGGCTGCACCAAGGTACCATTTTCAAGTGGAGACATTGCAGCTGACAATATCTCTAAACCTACGTTTTTTATTTCCCCAGGTAAACTAAAAAAGTAATTGCTTCTTTATATTGATGTTTCAATAAATTTGTCTAAACACAATTACGATAGTTATTTTAAAAGGCTGCATCAAGGCTTCTAGCAGGGTCGAGTGAATATGACTATCACTGTTTTGTTAGTAAAGCAGCAACTGCTCCAAATTAATCTTAGAATTTCATTTAAAGATTTCAGTACCCTACAAGCTCCAGCCCAAAGTTGCTAAATGTTGGTTCAACCAGGTATGCAGCAATAAGTCAAAGTGCAGTCTGATATCTTTTGGCAGCCCTCCTGGTCTAATCTTCTGGACTTGTCTGCTGCTACTGCAGATCAGGTAAGCAGTATCTAATCTCTAATTTACAGAAAAACATTTCCAGTTCTATAAGTGCTTGTGCTGGTTATTTACTTATTACCAATTTGTGTTAATGTATTGTCTATCTATAATACCCTTTTTTATTCAAATGTATTATTATTATTATCATTATTATTATTATTATTATTAGCTTATCATATTGGCTGTATCCTATATTGTCTCTCCATGCCATGGAAATTAAATCAATTTTTGGCCTCCTGTTCACTTCTAGTATCATGTTCCGAGGTAGGCAATGGACTGAATTTAACTGGCTGATCAAAGAGGATAAAGGAAATCATTTGACGTGAAGGCGCAAGACAATCTTTAGAGCTGGGGGCGACTGAAGATGGAAAGAGCAGATGCTTGGTCTGCCAATAGTGGTGTCATACATCATTACTAAGCAATAGGATCCATAATATGCTTTTCACACAAGTCTACTTACACTATTAAATATATCAAACAAACTGAACTTAAACAGAGAAAAAAAAATTAGCACCCAGTTTAAAATTGTGTGTCCATAGCTTTGTTGTTTCATTAGCATGTGTGGTGGTTGTGTAGGTCAGTATACACCTCAAAAAGGCAATGACCTAATGAATTATTAACATTTAATAACCATTTAACCTCAACAGCTTACAGTTGCAAACCCATTGCTGAATCTGCATACTGCTGCATGAACACAGAGCAGACTAATTGTATATATGTGAAATCTTGCAAGAGTCAAACTTACATCAAGTGCAATACGAATAATGTCATTGTGTGTTATTTTCTCAGCAGTTCCTTTCAGTTCTGCTATGCCTTCATCACTGAGGTACCTGAAGGATGAAAGACAGACAAGGTGGAGAGGAAAGATGATGAATATAT
>CAKAKR010067044.1:7750-56013 GCA_916700685.1 Adelosebastes latens | reverse complement strand
CAGTTTACACCAAGTCAGCTTTAAAGGTCCCATATTGTAAAAAGTGAGATTTTCATGTCTTTTATATTATAAAGCAGGTTTAAGTGCTTTATAAATACCGTGAAAGTATCGAAGCTCTCAATATACAGAGAAATACACACAGCCCGTCTTCAGAAATTGTGCTTTTGAAACAGGCCGTTAGGATTTCTGTCCATTTGTGATGTCACAAATATACAATATTTAGACCATTACACGGTTTTAGACGTAAACCTTCTAAATGTGTCCCAGTTTATTCCTAGTTGCAGTGTATGTGAATGACATCAGCTGACAGGAAGTAAACATGGACCCAAACTGTTGCCAGGCAACACAATTCTGTTGCAATTCCGTTGAAATGCACTAAAATGGAGCGTTTCAGATGGAGGGTAAATACAGGTATATTCAGGCAGACCGCATGAGGAAAATAAAGTTTTTTTTTAACATTACAGCATGTAAACATGTTTTAGTAGAAACACAAAATACAAGTATTAACCTGAAAATGAGCATGATATGGGACCTTTAAGAAAAGAAAAAAGGTAGAAAAGGCACAAGGTAATTACAGTACAAAATAAGTAGCACATTCAACTCAACACAATAAATAAATAAATTATTAAAACATAAAACACCCTCAGTGTAGTCAATAAATAAACTAAACTACCCTCTGCATAGAAATGATACCCCCGGAATACAAATATACAGTATATATGCTCCATGACCATGTTAAAATAACTTGTAACTCTCTTAAAAATATTTAAAAAAAGAAATAATTAATACATTTCAGACAATTACACAGTGGAAGGCAGCATTACAGTCCATTCAGTTCAGATGATGGTTATATGTATATTGTTTGTGTTAAAAGCTTGTCTATGGTATCTTGTGTACAGTGATTTTCATTTGACAAACTCAATAAAAAGTTGATCACAAAAAAATAGTGATTTAAAATGAGAAGAAGGTAATGTGCTCATTCAATAGGCTACAACAAACAGACATTAAGCAGGCAGGGGCTTAAAGAGACTTGTGGCAGATATCAAACCTGTTTTTTTTTCTTCTTCTTCATCTTTGAGCCTTCCAGCCAGTCAGTTTTCGAAATTGATTTGAGGGGTGGGATGGAGTATAAGGGGATGATAATAACAGTAAGTGACTGAAGTAAGCTCAGAAGAGATGACTCAGAACTGCAGCATATAGAGATATAAATTACCATGTTTTCAATTGCACCACATGCAGATATAATGTTAATTGTCGTCCTAGTGCTGATTATATGCTCCAAAGAAAGACACATCCTCATTTCGACCCTGCATGAGTCACATTGTGAATACTGAAGTAGACCTATAAGCAGCAGTAAGGAAATTATATCTCTAAATATGCAGAGAAAGTTATGATTTTGGATGCAATGCTTAGATACAACAGTAAGCGTATTGATATCATGAACACCTGTATAAAATACCTTACATAATGCAATCCAACACAACATCAGTGTATGTCCTCAAAAACGTCCATTAAAGTGAATTAAGACCTCTTACACAATGTGTATATCATTGCTCACCAAATGTACCCTCCCTAATCCTTCTGCTGAACCACTGTGGGGAAAAGAGTGGTTACAGTGTTACGTTTGGAAGCACTGAGGCATCTAACATTTTTCTAGAGCCATGAAATTGAGACTTAACCGCCAATAATATAATTTTGCCTACAGAGGCCAAGTCATACTGACATTGTCTTCCTACAGGGAGACCAAAAACCAACTAAAGGGTTTTAGAAAAATTAAAAAGATACCAATGTTTTTTTTTTGTATTGTGTTTATTTAATGCAAACATATGACTTAAGCTTCAAGGTAAAGGTTTGCAGAGGCGTCGTTAGTTTGCTTGACAAAAATAAATTCCTCCCTTATGTTTAAAGTGTTGTGCAACAGTGCTAATTATTATTTAATGGAGGTTAATTTAAGCCATCCAAGTGAATTTCCTTTCAGTATTGCTTTTCACAACTGCTCAAAGCTTCAGTAGATGCTTTGACAATGTTCCTATTTGAGATCCAGGACAGGGATCCACAGCCTCACGTCTCTGTTCTGCTTTTTAAATTGTGATTTGAGATGTTTTCTCAAAACATGAGGCCACAGGGGTGTCACTGTTTCCAGAAGACCAAATCATTCATTTTAATATCACCTGTTTATGAGCTACAGTATTGCCAAAAAAGTTCCTTGAATATGATAAATCAAAACAATCCTCTAAGAGCTGTTTATATTTCCAAGTGAATAAAAGAATATTGTTCTCATATTCATCACACATTTGACTCTTATTATTCTAATTATTTGCTTATTTCTACTTTATGATGTCATGATATTTAAAGAATGAGATGTTTGACATTATACAGGGAAATAGTTTGTATTTGAATATGCATGTACTTTGGATACCACTGTATACCACCGTACAGAGTAAGACAAACTTCGGAGTCCAATAGTGAACACAATTACAGCCCTGACAGGGTGAATACACAGCAAGACATCAACGTGACTGCCGGACATGTACAGGTTGATAACTGCAGTCAAGAGTAAGGATGGAAAATAAAATCCAACCGTGACTGGCTTTGTTCAGGTGTCGTATACCTTAATTAGACTTATAATTGAACAAAATGGTACAGAGCAATGTGATACAGATGATTAAACTGCTTTGTGCTGCATCTGAATATGTTGTAACAGCATTGTTAAAAATCAAATGTATTTATCGGTGTTGTGAAGTAATATTACTTCGTCTCAAGGGAGGGTAGTGATATTGTGGGTTACACCTCCGAGAGATTCCACCCACAGTTTGTGATGGAAAGACATTTCTCATTGATAAAAATGATGTAGAAATAAAAAGTCACTCATATGTCACTTTCAGAGAAAAATAATACAAAATAAATGAATATTTCTGACGAGGTAAACTCACAAAATGTTTCCCTTCCAGACTGTGAGATTTGTTTGAATGCTCTGGAAAAGGCGAGTAAGTGGACCTTGATTTAAAATGTTCTTTTATTGTCAAACTACTATTTCAAAGTCAAGAATTCACGCTCAAATGCAACAGTATAGTATTTCTATTTATTAAAAGATACATTGTAATAAAAACAATAATATTAAAATGTAAAAAAGTGTAATAGAAATACAGTGTATTTCTTTTCTTCTAACATATACCTATTATTTCTATGACATAGAAACATACTTGAACACCTCATGTAGGAAAAACTCATGTAGATTTAAATTGTCTCAGATTATCCAGGTAGATGATACACACAGCACTTTATATCTATTTATTTAACCTTGATTCGGTCCTGGTACCTGGTGCTCCTTTTTAATGTAGCTTCTATTGGTGTATTGTGTTTTTATGTGAACGTGTTTTAATATGTCCTGTCCGGATGTGATTTGTTGTTTTAATGTACCCTTTTAATAGCAGCTTCTGCACATGCAAACCAAAGACAAATTTCTGCCTTTTGTATGCGAAAAGCAGACAGTAAAGTATGTTCTATTCTATTAATTCAGTCTCATACTTCAGAGTCCTCAGTTGTCTAACAGATGAGCTGGCCCTGACTGTCCTTATCCTCCAAACTTATGCAACCTACAGGCGGATATTGGACTTCATTGAGGCCTTTTATGGTTATTAATTTTGATATTAAATGTCACGACACGTTATGTGTGACGTCTCCACGCCACAGTAAATCCCCCAAAATCCTGTGATCTGTAAATCTTAGTGGTTTTGTTGGAGAGCTCCGTCAAATACTGACTCAGACTGTGAATGAGACGACCACCTCCACTCGAAAGCTTGCACTCTTAGATGTACCGATATGAGACTAGATATCGTCTGAGATTTTGGATATTGTAATATGGCAGAAGTGTTGTCTTCTTCTGGTTTTAAAGGCTGCATTCAGTAAAATTATGTAATTTTCTGAACTTATCAGACTGTTGTAGCTGTTCTATTATTTGCCTTTAGCTACTTAGTCATTATATCCACATTACTGATGATTATCTGTCAAAAATCTCATTGTGTAACTATTTTGTAACAGCCCCAATAGTCAACCCTACAATATCGTCACAATATGGATATCGAGGTATTTGGTAAAAGATATTGTGATATTGGATTTTCTCCATATCACCCAGACATAGAACGGTACTGCACACCTTACTCTAAACATCTATTCAGTCAAGGTTTATAGATGTATTTAAAGCCAATTACTTATTAATTACTATATCTTTTTAAAGGATTAGGAACTGAGGGAAGATTCCAAGCAACAGAACAATATTCTCTAATTTCTACTGTGTTTATTTGATGAACCAGAGCGGACACTACAGCAAATGTTTCATGTCTTTGCAGGTCTTTTCCAGATTGTGGATTATGAGCAGTTACTCTGGTCTGACCCCTCTATGCTACGGCAGATAAACGTTTTTGGTGTAATACTGAGCTGGACTCTCTAAGACCCCAATCTTTGTTGCAAAAAAGGGGGACAGAGTTTAGAGAGTTGTTATTGTCGCATGAATTGAGCACTCTGCTGCTCTGCTTGGACCAATTACATGTCTCACAGCATGGCAGGTGGATTTGTGGTTCTTATGTGGTGTTGTGCTCTCTGTTATCATTGTTGATGGGACGGACACACACACACACACACAAACACACACACACACACATACACACACGCAGATCACTGTCACATCTCTGGGTCTCCTTAAACTGAATGTTTCACTGCAGGTGCACTAACTCTATTTTCACTCTTCCAGCTCCTCATCCTTAATCACAGCTATCTTCTTAAATTGAGGAGGACTTGTTTCAAAGCCATTCATCCAGCCAGCCATCTCACTCAGATGTCCTTTTGTGTCTGGTCTACTCTTGCTGAAGGTGTTTGATTTAAAGGTACAAACCGATTCAAGCATTAAAAACAAAACAATTACAGTGATATCATCATCGAGATAGAATGTATCACACATGAATTATGAAAAGCACGTTCACACCCTCCATACCGTACAAACATCTTGTAATACTTCCTAACACCCAGGAGAATAAAGGAGATAAGGGTGAGTGACCAGAAGCTTCAGCCTGCCGCTATGTCCAATATGTCACTCCACTATATGAGTTTGTGCAGAGGATGACTCTCATCCTCCATAATCCCAAAGAATATCTTGTCCACCACCCTCTCTTTGTTGCCTGCCTCTCGGCCCTTCAGGATGTTTAATTTATTCCCTCGGTTGTATTAACAGTCCCATCCTGTCCTAGTACAGACATAAACCATCTTAACAGTCATATCAGGCTCAAGGTTCTTCATGTACTGTAGCATAAATATGGTCTTAGCTTATCTATAATATCATTTATGAACCAATAAAGTTAACAGACTGATCTCCTCCTTCATCCTTATGTCCTCATCACTGACCATATCCTTATAAGGCTATGGAATCTGCAGTACAGTGGAACAAGAGTCTACCACGCTTGCATCACTGTGAGGCTATACTTTGGCAAAGCGGTGCTCTGAGCTAACGTCAGTATGCTAACATGCTACCAGGTATGTTTACCATGTCCACCATCTTAATTTAGCATGTGAGCATGTTAAGATTAGTACAAAAAAAAAAGTACAGCTATAGGCTACGTGAATATTTACTGGTATTAAACTACACTTAAAGGACCAGTGTGTAACAATCAGGGGGATCTATTGGCAGAAAGGGAATATAATGTTAATAAGTATGTTTTCTTTTGTGTATAATCACCTCATAATAAGAGTTGTTGTGTTTTCGTAGCCTTAGAATGAGCCGTTTATATCTACATAGGACGCGGGTCACCTCTCCACGGAGTCCGCCATGTTGCACCGCCATGTTAGCCCAGAACGGACAAACCAAACTCTGTTAACTTTTCCTGCTTGGGCGTACACACACACACTCTAAGCACTGGCTCTGCTCCGAATGATCTACGCTACTCTTACAACGACTGGCTCTAGAGAGGGCCATTTGCGTTTTCGCGGCAGCCACCGTAGCTCTCCAACACGCTTGGCACACGGGAGAGGCTTCAGTTGGTTGCAATCTCCTCACCTCACCGCTAGATACCGCCAGATCCTACGCACTGCTCCTTTAAGATTGGACAAAAGAGAATTTTGAACAGATGATGGCGCTAGATTAAAAGTCAGGTAAAAGGATCAACAAAATCGACAGCGCTCATCCTCTAAACCATGACTAATTTGCCTAATCTTCGCAGGTCTGTAGACCGCTATGGAAACGCAGACAACAATGGGCTGAAGGAACCTTTTAAGTTCCTTGAAAAGAAGTCCCGGGATTAACATTACCAGGACTTTGGTGGAAACCCAGTTAATGTCTGTACATTTTGTGAGCTATTTCACTGGATAAGTCGAAACTTTGATTTACCAGTGGCACTAGATTAAAAGTCAGGGGATCATAATCGGTAGGATTCATCCTCTGAGTACCATGGTTATCTGTACCAAATTTCATTGCAATCTGTCTGCTTGTTGAGATATTTCACTAATAAATAAAAGTGTCAACTTCATGGTGGTGTTGGAGGAAAAGTCAGGGCATCACCAAAGTCAGTAGTAACCGGCCTCCTCGATCAGAGTTCACGAATATCTTAAAGGAGCAGTAGGATCTGGCGGTATCTAACGGTGAGGTTGCAGATTGCAACCAACTGAAGCTGCTCCGGTGTGCCAAGCGTGTTGGAGAGCTAAACGCGAAAACATGAATGGCCCTATCTAGAGCCAGTTGTGAGTAGTGTAGGCCATTTGGTGCAGAGCCGGTGTGTAGAGTGTGTGTGTTCATGGGAAGTGAGTGGTGAAGCAAGAGAGAGAGAGAGTGGCGGCGACGGCAGCGAGTAACGTTATCGACTCCTGCCCAAGCAGAAAAAGTTAACAGTGTTTGGTTTGTCTGTTCTGGGCTAGAAATATGTCGGCGCAACATGGTGGACACCGTGGAGAGGACCCGCTCCATATGTAGATATAAACTGCTCATTCTAAGGTAACAAAAACACAATTGTTATTATCAGGTGATTATACACGAAAGAAAACATAGTTGATAATATTATATTCAATTTCTGCCAATAGATCCCCCTAAATGTTACACACTGGTAAAAAAAAGGACAGGGGTTGTCAATCTCATTTATATTTCTTCATACGCATGCTTATTGAAAGTGGAAAAATAAATAATACAACGTAAACAACTTGAAATATTCCAGCAATCTGCTTAAACAGAAACAGCTTTAAACATTAATACAGCTCCATCCTGTTACCATGATGGGAACACGCACATGTTTTCCTGTCCAAACACTGGCGCACTGATGGATCCGAGGCGCTGCCTCACAAGACTCAGCTTTCTCTCACACGGAGCTAATCAACACCTCATCAAACTGACTGACAGTCTACAAGTGGTCCCTCTACAAGAGCCGTGAAAGGCGCTAGTGTTGATGGTGGCTATGAGGCTTGACGGGAGGAAAAACAACATTCACATGTGAATTCATGATCAGTAACCTTTTCAGAAGTGAAGTGAGCGAACGCTGAGGCAATACAGGAAATTGAGGCTTGGAGATTGTTTATGCCTGCCTCAGCGGATGATTATCTATGAGTGCATCTCAAAAAGAACATGGATTGAGTATGCACCAATATTAAGCCGCATTCAATACACTTTAATCTCACATCATCTTGCTTGATATGCAGATGGATTTCTCTCTTTCAGAGGGACACTCAATCTCAAATTTCCCTTTAAACCATGTTTTTATTTGTCACGTGAGTGCCGTGAGTGTGAGTGGCATTAAATTGGAAGTTGAGAAGTGAACAGGAGCACAATATTCCCATGGAGTTGCCTTTCGCTCTGAGGTAATTGGGTTTAAAGCAGGAAGTCAGTCATGTCCTTAGATCTTATCTGGACCATTTGCTGTTTTTCATCCGAGAGCTGATGTCATTCATGATGTTCATGTGTAGTAGCTCACGTTCACAAATATTGATTGAACTTTCCTAGGCCATGGAAACTACATATTGGAATTCTTAATTTAGGTGGTGTTCCCCTTTAAGGAAGTGCATGTAAATATCCCCTTCCACATATTGTCTCTTATTGCTTCCCTCTGACCCCAAGAATGCATGGAAGGATATACTATGAATACTCATGTATACAACATGTGGTGAAATACAGGTCAAAGATTCATCTGCAGGCCACACGTGTTTATGAAATTAGGGCAGTGCTGCAACGGAAAAAACTTACATTCCAGGGAAATTCTAAAAAATGCTCTTTTTAGTGCTAATTTTTGTCTTCGGCACCAGAAGAAGCTTGTTGGATCAATTAGTCGGCTCCCAAGCGTAAAGCCCGGGAGCAGGGTTTCTGTTGGGGGAGAGTAACTCCATTTGGTGTGGCTTCTGTAACTTTTCAGACCTTTCACATGCACAAAAAACTATATAACACACTAAAGGAAAGGGAAACAGCTCAAAAGCATAATAGGTCCCCTTTAAGCATTAAACTGCCACTTTAACTCCTTTCAGTGCTTCAGTTAAAACTCTAATTCTTTTAAGTGCTTCATTTTGAACTACTACTCAAATACATTCGAAAAAACACCTAATAATAAATCAATTAAGCAATTCAAAATATGATTTTTCTTTCAGCTGAAGCAAACACATTTTCTTCATTTTCTTCTACTGGACTATTATCTAGTTATCTTTTTTTTTTTTTTTTAATGTTCACAAAGAACAGGAGGTTATGTATTTACTTACATCTAATTACTTGTTTCGTCTTTGACCAACATATTTTGGAAATTAATTTTGTTGGGCATATTGAGGATCCCAACAGGAAAAGCTATTGACTATTGAGACCCAATGCACTTTCCTATAGCGCCATCACCAGTCTACATTTACATTTTTTTAATGACCAAATCAATTGAGTCTTGAGTGATGAGCACACACAATCTGCTGAGTGCATTCATGGGCTTTTCCTGTGGCCCTGGCATCGGGGGAAAAGTTTGCCAGGAAGTCTCTTGAGATAGAAATCTCTTTTCTGAGGGAGACTTGGCCAAGACAGCACACCAGTTACGGTTTAAATAGAAATAAAACACAGACAGGAAGTACAATAATCAAACACACAAAGAAGAGACTTTTAACAGGGTTTTCAATTATTCCAAGGGGACTACTGTAGATTCTTTAGATGTAGATTGTTGGCCCTTTCTACACTCTACCGAGTCTATCTCGTCCCGTTTGGTAGCCCATATGTTCATTCATGATCCAAAACATATTCATCATCATTAGAGAAAAAATAATAACGACAGGATTTGAAAAATCGCACTGCTCAATAAAATTAGGACATAAAAGAATTGGTGCATGTAGCAGGTAATGTGGGGAATTCTTAATTGCCATATAACTAAAGCAAACATGTCTGGAGCACCTAAATTGCCACACTCCCTTATTATATTGTTTTCAAAGCTCATGTTTCCCCTCTGTAGTAGGTAATTTAAAAGAAGCTGGGATTGATGTCATATATTACGTCAAACATCCTTTGATTACTGAAGCAGGTGTCAGCGGAGTTATCGCTTCATGCAGAGGTGTGTTTCTTTTAATTCGACCCGACTAACTGCACCCCCAAGATAAGTCCCAACACTGTACGGTTCATTTTCTGGACAAATCAATTATCACTGCAACCAGACAAACTGTTATCAATGCAAAAACATTCCTGTAATAAAAACAAGCTGCTGTGACACTGTGTATGCACATTTCTAATAACGAATAGGAAATGTGGCCAAAAGACACAACTGGACAAAACTGCAAGTGTGAAATAAGGACATGACTTTATGAATTTAAAGGTCCCATATCGTGCTCATTTTCAGGTTCATACTTGTATTTTGTGTTTCTACTAGAACATGTTTACATGCTTTAATGTTAAAAAAAAAATCCTCGTACTGTCTGCCTGAATATACCTGTATTACCCTCTGTCTGAAACACTCCGTTTTAGTGCATTTCAATGGAATTGCGTTGCTAGGCAACAGCTTGGGTCCATGTTTACTTCCTGTCAGCTGATGTCATTAACATACACTGCAACAGGAAATAAACTGGGACACATTTAGAACGTTTAGTTTAAAACCGTGTAATGGTCTAAATATTGTATATTTGTGACATCACAAATGGACAGAAATCCTAACGGCTTGTTTCAAACGCGATTCCTGAATACAGGCTTTGTGAATTTCTCCGTATATTGAGTGTTTTGATAGTTTAACAGTATTTATAAAGCACTTAAACCTGCTTTATAATATAAAAGACATGAAAATCTCACTTGTTACAATGTGGGACCTTTAAGAACTGATATGTTCCTCATGATACATTTAATTTAATATTTCCTTAAACCATAGACTGTATATAAGAAGTGAACGTAGTCACCGTGACATCACCCATTGGTTTGTGGACTGCCGTTTGAAGCCTCGACTTCGACATTTTGGCCGTCGCCACCTTGGTTATTTGCAACCAGAAGTGACACGAGAGGGTTGAGCTAAGTACAACCGAACGCTGAATAAGACATTTTTAGGCCACTAAAAAGGTTACAATTAACTTTCATGAACTGAAAACACTGTGAAAGGGTTAAAGTTTTAAGACGAAAACACGGACAACTCCCAGACCGGACAACGCCGTGGTGTAGCGACCTGTCAATCACAAGCTAGCCCTGCCCTAAAGCATCCCCTGCTTTTAAATACAGAAGTAAGGAATTACCGTTCAAGCTGCTCCAACAGCAAAACGAGTTAACTTGAGGTACTGTAGAAGCCATGAGAACATTTTTTCATTCTGTATTTAGTTTGGAAGAACATCTTTGCTATGTCAGGGTCCCTGCCATGTAATTCAGTCTCTGATAATCAGTGCAAAGATGATTAACATACTTTTGTTTCGAAGAACCAGTTGCAGCCAATTCTGACAGGAACAGCTTCCTTTAGTCATGGATATTAAAGGGGACACATCATACTCATATTCAGGTTCATACTTGTATTTGGGGTTTCTACTAGAACATGTTTATATGCTTTAATGTTCAAAAAACACATTATCTTTCTCATACTGCCTGTCTGAATATACCTGTATTCACCGTCTGTGTGTCTGGTGGTACAGTATATTCTGATGAGCCTGCATGTGACGTAGGAAGGGGAGCCAAATCTGAATGGCTTGTTGAATCACATGTTTTCTGATCTAGGCAGCCCACAAAAAACTGACTGGGTTGTCTTATTTCACAGTTCATAGGTTGGTAGGCACTCCAGATACCCAGATGTCTGTGCACAAGCACTGGAAATTTGAGTTTTTCATGCAATGTCCCCCTTCCTTTTCTGTTTGTTTCTGTCTGACAGCCGGCACAGAAGGTGCAATGGGTCAAGGAGGGCAATCTTTGTTTCTAATTGGTATCTAACTAGTGGAAGCACACATGATAAGGCCGGAATTGAGTAACACTGATGCAGTGAAGGTTGGAGGTTGAATAAAGGTTGCGCTGGCTAAGCTGAAATGGTGTCAGAAATGACTGATGGCGTTTGCAACACGTGTTGCTCATTGGGCTTCAGGAGGCTGTCCGAGGAGTGATGACGAGAACCAGTAGCAGCTGCTGCTATGTCTGGTGCTACGAGGTGTCACCTGCAGAATTAGGAGATGTGTTCAGACACTTTGAACCTCTTCCACGCAATTCCTTTCTGGAACATCCTGACCTGAATAGGAGTCTGTTTTCTTGCACACAAAAATTTAAAGCAACAGTCGTGTCTCAATGTGTCACTTTGTTTAGATTACATTGCAGATGTATTGCCAGGTTAACCAGCCGAGGCACCGGAGGCAAACATTTGCTATCTGGTCCCTATTGGCCCTGCACATGCAACCCCAATCTATTGTAGTACTAGTCCTGCTGACAAGAATAATATTGGTTATTCTGTACACGCGAAGTCTGTCCGTCCTGGGAGAGGGATACCTCCTCAGTTGCTCTCTCTGAGGTTTCTCCCATTTTTTCCCTATTAAAAGTGTTTGGGGGGAGTTTTTCCTGATCTGAAGTGAGGGTCAAAGGACAGAGGGTGTCGTACGCTGTACAGATTTTAAAGCCCCTTGAGGCAAATTTGTGATTTGTGATATTGGGCCATATGAATAAAAATTAACTTCACTTGTCCACTGTGCAGTGTGTACTGTAAGTGCCCTTTTGCTCCAAAATTTGAATTAAATGAACAGGGTGTAACATTTTGGGGGATCTATCGGCAAAAATTGGATTATAATATTAATAAGTATGTTTTCTTTAGTGTATAATTACCTGAAAATAAGAATTGTGTTTTTTCGTTACTTTAGAATGAGCCGTTTTATATCTACATAGGGAGCGGGTCCTCTTCACGGACGGAGCCGGCCGCCATGTTTCTACAGTAGCCCAGAACGGACAAACCAAACGCTGGCTCTAGACGGGGCCATTCGCGTTTTCACGTCGGCCACCGTAGTTCTCCTACACGCTTGGTACACGGGAGAAGTTTCAGTCGGTTGCAATCTGCAATCTCACCGCTAGATGCCGCCAGATCTTACACACTGCACCTTTAAAAGAGGACCTATCGTGCTCATTTCCAGGTGCATACTGTACTATACTATTTTGGGTTTCTACTAGAAACTCTCTTTAAACCTCTTTAAGTGCAGTGCACATGGAGGACTGTAAATACCAGCTTCAATATTTTCAAACCAAAGATCCAAAGGCCAACCAGTACTCCTACTATATGATGGAATAATACTACATGCCTGGTCAGAAGATTTCTGTAACAACTTTGGAATATGCACCAAGTGAGCACCATCAATATAGCTTTCACTAAAATAAGAAAGGTTGTAAAAATAAAGATTTAAAGTTAATTCTTGTACTTGAAAAAGTGCAAAAAGAATCTCACCGCGAGGCCGATTTAGCAGCTGTTTTGAAGCTTACAATCATCGTTTTCATCTGCAGATGGAGCTTGCCCAAGTTGCCATGGAGGAACTTGGACAAGATGAACATCCACAAATCCATGACAACTGGGCAAAATCCATCTGCATTATGAAGATGACGTGTGACATAATAGAAAGCTCCAAAACAGCTACTAAATGGACTTGGAGGTGTGAACTTTAAGTCTTAAAACGAGATCTTGAGACAGGGCTTTCTACAAGACATGGCCACATCATTAATGCCCATCAACATGCAGTGCACATGGGACTGGACTGACAATGTAGTCACAATCACTATACCATGCACAAACACACACTCAACCATAACTCCCTATAGTTGCCACCTGCACATCCCAGCTGTTTACGGCAATCAACAGAAGTGTGAATAGCCGCTCACAATTCACACCTCTGTTGATGATTACAGCAATCACTCAAACAGAGGAGTGAATTGTGAGCGGCCTGTTGATTTCACATGGCAGACCACTGCGGCTTGTACTTAACATTTCAGTCATCTTTGACAGTAACATGTCGTCTTTTAGCGAACACGGAAAAACTCATTCGCTTTTTTGTTTCTTTGATCAACTTTAGTCCTCTCCAGTGATTTGAGTGTAGAGTTTTTAATCATATTAAAAGCAGCAACATAATCTTTTTCATAATGCACTCCCGTCTGACAGAAGCACGGTGGGCCAGCGTGCATGAGCGAGGTAAGAAATAGCAACACGAGCGAAGACAGATATATTGGTGCAGGTGTCTGAAACCACATGAACGCGAGCCACAAAATCCAAGGTTTATTATTCTATAATATGAGATTCTTGATTGAGTCTAAAACAATATTCCTTCCATGCAGGGAAAATCTAATCTGATGGTCAGATGTGTTTTTTCCTTCCCTCCTTTAACATGTAAACATTGTCTGCTAGTAGCATAAATTCAAGCGGTGTGCGTCGACGTGGGTAGTGTTATTTCGATTTACGAGCCACCCGCGAGGTGTGTGAGGCCACACACCGTAAATATCACCCCCCCAATTGGGGGCACCAGGGACGAGCGCTGCTCCTGCGGTAGAATGAAAGGAAATCACCCCTGTTTTTTCGGACTCCTCGGTCGATAAATAAATGAGGGCCATTGGTTGGAACATCTGGAAGGGATTTTGTTTCTCATCGTCTGCTCGGCTGGGAACCTTGGCTTGCCGTCAGGAAAGCACAGCAATAGCTCAAGTCACATCAGCTGAGAAGGTGGGAGGGGAGTGTATGGGCACGCTATTACTCAATGGAACGGTTCATGTTTAATGAGTCATCACCGACCATGAGAAAACACATTAAGGACAACAGAGCGCCAGCCAGGGTCTCCCAGTAGTTACAGTTGTTGAGATGTAGTCTATCTATACAGTATTGTATTCTCAGTTGCCAGTTTATAAAGTACACCTAATAACTACGATGATTGTCAGCTATACATGACATCACTTCAATAAAACCTAAATTAATGAAGGTTAGTTTTTGTTGAAATAGTTTTAGAGAGGTATTAATTCAATTCTATGGTTATTTTGAAGGCTGTAATTTGTAGTGAATTGTACTGCATTGTACTGAGAGGCGTTTCTAATACTTTTTTTTTTACTTTTGTGTTACAAAATGAAACCACATACTTTCCAAATGAGCAAAAAAACACAAACACATGTAAGGCATCGCAATTTTGTTTTGTTGTTCCAACCATTTCCAAAACAACCCCCTAACAGGACTAAGTGACAGATTCATAGTTCACATTAATCCCTGGCAACCGAAACATTTACTATCCTCATAACATAAACACATTTGATGACGTCCAACTGTTTCCACCTGCTGTGCAGAGTGTTCAGGGAATCGTTCAAAGTGAGAATCGTGGCTCAGTAAAGGAGCATTTTCTCATTGCAGTTTGCCAGTTTGCGTGTCTGCCGTTAATGGGCTAAAATCAGAACATATGGAAGAAGACAACAACTCCGTTAACAAATGGGAGCCAATTAAAATCCCATGGAATTTTATGATGCACAGTGGAGAGAAAGAATAAACACACTATCACGCTCGGACTCAGTGTATTTTTAAGATAAACAGCAGGAAAACACTTCTCACGTTTAAAATGGTAACACATTCATATTGAAGAATGTCGCCTTACATTGTTAAATGTGAGATCGGAAAGCATTTCTATTGCCTCCGCATGGCTCTAGACATGGCAGAGCCGGGGGCTCGTAGCTAACGGTGCTAACGGTGCTGACAGTGGAAACAGCGGGATATTGCTGACTGAGCTAACAGTGCTAACCTGGGAGGGTGGGTGTTTCCGCAACGGCGCTGTTGGTCGGGACGCAATATCAGCTGTAGCGGTGGCCGTGAGCTAACCAGTGGGGCGCGCTCACATGCACTAAAAGGCACGCGCAACTTCATTCTCTGCTCAGGTAGACATTACTCCTCTCTATCTTTACATATCAAATAGTTGTTTGATGCTCTATTAATGCTCTGGATATCATATAGAGCACCTTTAAAAACACTATTGTACCACCTGCTAGGTAAGTGACGCAGTACCTTAACCTGAGATAAGATCTGAGGCCGTGCCATAAGCGAGGGAGGCACGGGAGAACCAGAACCAGGACTGAGCAGGGCAGACTGCAGTAAAATAAGAGTTTTTCTAAAGGGACCCTGGTGCTCGGAAATGCAACCACTTTAGTCCACGGGGACCGCTAAAGTCAACACAAAGTGAAAGTTCCTCGTGGTAGCTTTAACCAAGAGGTTAAAACTTGACCTTACACAGAAACTTGTTATGGATTCCATTCAGGCCCAACAAGAGCAGTGCGGGATGTTTGTATGAATGTGATGCAACCCGGTCGCAATCTGAGGAGGCCGGCTATAAAGCGTCAACAACAACAACAGCAACAACAACAAACAGAATCTGAGGCTCCCTCGACTTTGTTCCCAGGTTTTGGAGGAAACCAGCGGTGGAGTGGTAATCAGGAATTTCAGTTGTAATCCCGGTGGGTTGGTACTGTTTCAGGGTAATCATTTTCATGTCATTTATTTATTTATGTGGCTCAGGCCCACGATCACATGGTACGGAGCACAAACAGAACATACAACAATAACAAAACGACGGCACACGGCATCGCTAAAGCACAACAGATGTTACTGAAACAAAGAAAGGACATTCTTCAAAAAGGCACCTAGTTTACAAATAACTTTTGGCTTATCTGATTGTAAAAACAAAATTTAATCATAGATGGACGGTTTAAATAATATTTTGGCAAATACCTTTCTCTATAGTTCATTATGCTTCATTCAAACAAAATATGATACTCGTCAAATCATTGTCATTACAAAGGGTGCAAATCCTCTTGTTTTTATTCAACCATTTATGTCCTCCAATGACCGTAGAAATTCTAGTGTTGTTCACTTTAAAGTTACAAAAAGCCTGCCTGTACTTTCGGTTTTCAAACAACAGATACTTTTCCAATTTAAACTCTTGTTTGAGACGGATAAATGATCCGTGTGTCGAACAATCACAGTTACTCCAACACAGTTAATATCCTCCAGAAGTAACATATATAGCGGCGGCATTTTGCAGAAGCAACGATTGTTTGGATTATACTATACATACAGATTAAAGTGGCAGTAGGCAGTATATTTTTGGCATCATTGGGCAAAAAATCCATAATAACCTTTCAGCATATTGTAATTCAAGTGTTCTGAGAGATAACTAGACCTCTGCTCCTCCTCATGGCTCTGTTTTCAGGCTTTAGAAAATGTAGCCCGTGACGGGAGACTTTGACCAATCACAGGTCATTTCAGAGAGAGAGAGCGTTCCTATTGGCTGTGCTCCGGTCATGTGACCGGAACTTGCCGTTCCTTCACCAGATTGCACATTGGCGGCCGCATCACAAAAACTTTCTCATTTTACAGCTAAACCGTGCAGAAATACGCATTAACGTAACAGAATATTGATTCATATTTGATCAGCGCTGCCTAGTTTGACCGTTTGGTCAGAGTTCGCGAGCAGCAGACCTCAGATCAGCTCTTACTGCTTGTTTTCCTCCGGTCTGTGAAACCTTGCAGATGCCGTTAGGAGCACCGGAGGACACAGAGGAACATGATTTTTTTCAGGTTACCTGTTTCATGTACTACGGTCACGATATAGCGACCATTTTATAAAAATAACTTTTTTGAATAATATTTGCTTCAATCTCGCCTACTTCAGCTTTAACAGCAGAAAAGTGTATTATTATTATTATCATTATGATATGGCAATGACTCTGGGTTGCCATTTGAATCCATTATAACTGCAGTCAATCCAAGCTGAGTACAGCTGTTGTCCTTCACAAACTGGGCGAGCTACAAACCTTTCAGAACAACCTTTCAAGCCTAAAGGGCAGTGATTATTTGACACTCAAAGAGTATATATTTGGTGGAGTGCTCCTTTAAAGGTTAGGAAAATGATTGTGGTCTTGGTTAACAATAGACACGTTTTTTGTTTTGTTGTTTCATGAGGATGTGATTATCCTAGATGTCACAACTTTTTTTATACAGTGTGGTCAAGTTTCAAAAAATGGTCTCACCACAATGAAATTACTACTATGGGGACTAACATCATCACACATGAACACAGTTGGGCTCATTGGATCCACAAGAGTCTCAGCTTTCCATTGATACCCAATTTATGTAATTCCAAAATTGTTTAGGGACCCCAGTATGCAGAAATATTCAAACACATCAGTTTTTAAATAGGCAAAAATAACAAATATACACTGCATTAAAAAACCTGCATCTTTTTTGCCCCAAACTGCATGTGATTATCATGAAGTGGTCTGTAACGGGGAGACTCGTGGGTACCCATGGAACTCATTTTCATTCACATATCTGGAGGTCAGAGGTCAAGGGACCCCTTTGAAAATGGCAATGCCAGTTTTTCCTCGCCAAAATTTAACCTAACTTTAGAACGTTATTTAGCCTCCTTCCCGATAGCATGACATGGTTGTTACCTTAGGTTTTTATAGTTTGATATGATATCTGTACCGTCACTCTAGCTCCAAAACTGAACCTGCTACAGCCTCGGAAAGACAGTAAAGTTGGTTGGGAATGCAGGTCTCAGGGGCTTAAATATCTGGGAAAATAAATGCTGACTAACTTCGAGGGTGCGATGGGATACAAACCCAAATCTTCAGTACTGACCGCCTCACTCTTACTTTTGCTTGCGCTGTATGAGCGCCACATCACTTCCTGCTGTGGAACTAAACGTTTCCAGTAAAAATAAATCATTATCTGCACATTAACTGCATGTTTGTGTGTCAGTCCCATGAGACGGGACTGGTTAAGTGTTCACTGTGTAGTTATGTTTAAGGTATAGCAGACATATTTCCGCGTTTCTTGTGTAACATTAGATGGGACGTTTTTATAAATTTATTAAAGCCGTATAAATCCCATGTACCCTATTTGAAAATAACATATATTTGCTTGAGGTCATACGAAAAAAATTGTTCGGCAATTAGGAAAGTCTGAGCTACATATATGATTACTTGTGGTCTGCTTCACATACTACATCTCACCATAATTCATTTTCACAGTTTAAATTACGTTACCATCATGTACTGTACAGAAGGCTGCTTTTTGTGGTTAACACAGTGCCAGGAGTAAATCATCACAATTTAATACTGCTCCACGAGCTTAGAAAACAGAACATTCCTTTTCTTCTTCTTCTTCTTCTTTTTCTCTAAGTGGGAATGTCACAGCTCCGTATTAGAAGAAAGTGACTCATCCAGACAAATCAAGAAGCCAGATAGACTCTCTGAGAGGCCAAAGCCGATTATTCTCACCAACACAATCACCCCTTTATTCTCTCACAAAAATCAGCCAAGTGTGATCTACCAATATCACGCCAAAGCGTGTAATAGACCCGCCTGTCCACCAGATGTTAGCGTGTCAGTGTCACGTTTTGCCTCGCAGAGACGAGAATAAAACACGCCTGTTTTAACGTGCAGTTCCAGCAGGCGGCAACAAAGCTACTGATCGAGGTTTATGCAAGAAAACCACTTTTTGAAGTTAAGGGAAAACGTCATGGTCACTGACTTAGGATCAGGCAAGAAAACCACTTAGTTGGCTTAAGGGAAAAAGTCACGGTTGGGTTTAAAATAAGAATGTAAACTAAGTTAAACCCGTACGGAAACAACGTAATGTCAGTACGGAAAACACGTGACCAACGTCACTAACGTAACTTGTAAAACAAAACATGGATTTGTTGGACCCATCCACCACCCCACCTGCCCACCATAAGTGGCCTTTCTCACTTTATATACGACGTAACCAAGCCCCTAGGAAGAGCGCCGGGCTTTGAAGCAAACCGGTAGTGGTCAAACGGTGGAATTCCAACTTCTACAGTATGTCCGTCACGTGATGCCATTGGGCCCAAAAATACTTTTTTCCCATAGACTTACATTGGGAAAGAAACGTCTGTAACTTGGCGGATAATTTTTGCTTCCCAGTACGAACACTTGAACAGCCCTTATTTAAATCATTTTGTCCTTAAAGCTGTAAAATGCACTAGCGGTAGAGAAATAGAGTTATTTCCCTTCCTCCATACATGTGAATGAGCCCCAGACCGAGGCTGGATCGAGGGCTGGGAGGCGGAGTTAAAGGAAATGCTAGTGCACCTGCTCTATGTGCCCAATGGATGCGGAAGATCGCCGGATGATCCGGGTACTTTATCACTCGGCAGTTGAGTCATTTTGGTTTCAAGCGCCACTGAGCAACTCTCATAGGTATGAACGAGAGCCCGCCTCCAGTTCTCTTTATACATCCATGTTCATAACACAAATGTGACACTGACACGTTTCATCTGATGGACAGGTGGGTCTATTGCACGCTTTGCTGTGAGACTGGGCTGGATGTACATGAAAAGGGACAGATACAAAACCTATGATTGTTAACACTGAAACCTGTTTTAATATATTATGCGTTCATAAAATGAACGTACAGTAAGTAAGACTACATTAATGTTCTGGTTTTGATTGACAGTGAGGCTTTTTGTAGGGGAGTAAATTGTAGCCATAAAATATTATTCCATTAATTACGTTTATTAGCATCTGAGTCCATGATGCTAATTCCTTTTTCAGATGTTCAGCCTGCCAAACTTCATTATCATCAGACGTTTCCTCGGAGGCGTTTTAATGGTGCTTCCTGACCTGGAAAAGCCATATTATTATTATTACAGCGATCTTTTTCTATTTTCTTTTCCCTCTTTGTCTGAGATGAAACTTCACATGTTGGTTTCTGATTTCCATGCCACAGTATAATCTGTGGGAATATAATGCCTCTGGAAAAATAAGCACTTGAGAATTATACCGCATATGATACCGCATGTACGGCAGCTGTGTTGCGGCAAAAGTCACTGCATGCGCATTGGAAATGGGACAAAGAGATATGGTTAACATCAGTGAAGATCTGAAGTGACAGGGTGGATCGAAGATGTAATTTCAGTGCTCTGGTTCCTCCTGGAGTAGGTTGCTAGAGGGTTAATTTAAGAGGATGGAAAATGGGATGTCTATTGTTAAAAAAAAAAACTACTATGCCCACACTTAATTGTATTTGTGTGGCCAGAGTAAATACTGAATGGTTACTAGACCGCAGAGAATATAAGCCTGTTTCTTATGGATGTAATTCTCTAAATATTCTCAAAACATGCTATTCATTATTTATTTTGATTTCAATCTTAAAGAACAGTGACGTCAGTACAATTTTAAGGTGCTCTCGACTTTATATCCATTGTGTAAAAAAAGAATATCCATTCACTTTTTAACTTACAAAGACAGTTTGGCATCTTAACAACTTTCTCAGGCACACTGAGGTAATAACATGTTTAGCTTTCACCCAAATCATATAATCATATGCATAATTTACTGCAGTATTATAGAAGAGTAATAGGTTTGGCATGATGCCTGACACTAATTTTCTTGTAAAACGGATATTAATTATCAGGATTTAATAGCCATAATTGGACAATATTTGGGCCGAAATTGCATAAGACTCCATACTATTTGTCCACTTGTCTGGTTTCTAACTGGAGGAAATCAACACAGAGGGTTTAGATATTTAAGAGCTTGTTTTTAGCTAGACATTTCCTGAGGTATTTACAAGTTTTCCACATCCAAATCGAGGGTCTAAGTACAGAGGGTGCCGTATGATGTACAGATTGTAAAGCCCCTTGAGGAAAATTTGTGATTTGTGATATTGGGTTATACAAAATAACCCTATCTCCTACAAAATGACGTTCCCATACAACTAAATTGTGTTCTGAATTTCGTTTCGAGGGAACCATATTTTCTCCTGGATTACGGTCGCACTTTTAAACAATATTAAACACGTAGTTAAAGCTGAAGTGGGCGAGATTGGAGCAAATATGATTAAAAAAAAGTTATTTTTATAAAACGGTCGCTATATCGTGACAGTAGTACATGAAACGGGTAACCTGAAAAAAATCATGGGCCTCTGTGTCCTCCGGTGCTCTTAACGGCATCTGCAAGATTTCACAGACCGGAGGAAAACAAGCAGTCAGAGCTGATCTGAGGTCTGCTGTCCATCTGCCGTCTATGAGAGCCGGCTGTCAATCACTCGTGAACTCCGACCAAACGGTCAAACTAGGCAGCGCTGATCAAATATGAATCAATATTATGTGACGTTAATGCCTATTTCTGGCCTCAAATGTTTTCAGAATCATCTTGTAGTGCACGGTTTAGCTGTAAAATTAGAAAGTTTGTGACGCGGCCGCCATTGTGAAATCTGTTGAAAGAACGCCAAGTTCTGGTCACATGACCGGAGCACAGCCAATAGGAACGCTCTCTCTATGAAATGACCTGTGATTGGTCAAAGTCTCCCGTCACGGGCTAGATTTTCTTAAGCCTGAAAACAGAGCCATGAGGAGGAGCAGAAGTCTCTCAGAACACTTGAATTACAATATGCTGAAAGGTTATTATGGCATTTTTGCCTAATGATGCCAAAAATATACGGCCTACTGCCACTTTAACGTTGTGAACTGAAACAAAACACAAGAAAACTACTTGGTTTAGTAAAAAAAACATCATGATTAAAACAAGTGAACGTTGACTTTTGGTTTCGGACTGGACACAAACAGTGGACCTGTCCACCCGCCCGACCTCCACCCTACGTTGACTATCATTGCGAAAATATTTGTGAAATATGGAGAAAACAAAAGTAGTAAGTAAGTAACGAATAACGTAAGTTTCCCATTCGTGTCAGCATCCATTCAGTCTCTTGAGCGGATTAAAGTATACGGCGGCTCAGGACTGGCAAGAGACAATTTCTAAAGATACATCGGTCTGGTATTCACCGAGGAGCAGCTCCCAGCAGAACCCCGCTGTGAACTGACAGATTAGAGTCAGGCTGCCTGAATTTTTTGTTTTGGAAAATTGCAGTTGGCACCCTCATTGGGCTGGAAAGAATACAATGAATTCTTGAACGGAACAAGTGAGTAATCCTCATTTTGTAAGAGCCAACGCTGAAACTGTTGAGAAATAAACAAAAATGTGTCATCTGTGTAATCATCTATGACGTGGTGACAGGAGCAGAGCAGAGATCAGAGATATATTGTATTGATTGACCCATTTTTTTTCCTGAAGGACCACATTCAAAACTTAAGCAGGTATAGTAGATATGAAGTCGGGGCTTCAGGGAATGCAGACAAAAGAAATCAATGCAGCAGTCAATAATCTTTCACCGCTGAGCACTTCAGCAGGATGTCGATAGATCACATTGGCTTAGTGTTTTGAGACCCCACTGAGGCTTTTTCTTGCCACCGACATTCCTCTCATCCCCTCAGCTGCTGTACCAGCTGCTCGCAGCATGTTGATGTAATCCATTAATGCCAGCTATTTACAGAAAGCACTGAGATATGGACTCAAGAGTGAATATGTTGAAACTTAACTGTATGCTTCAGATTGCCACTATTTACAGTATATTCTGCAGTTAAAGCTATTAATTGATGTTTTTTTTCTTTAAATAATATTGGTAACACTTTATAATAACAATAATTAAAAAAATGGTAAATTGATAGTTAATTAAACTTAGTTAACAGTTATTTTATTGTTAAACAACAAAATGATAATTAATAATGTTTACTAATTAACTGACTTATTGTTATACACATTATAACATTTTATATACTGTACATATAAGTATCTGTTAATGATTAAGATATTATTTGTAAACCTTAAAAAAATTGTAAAGCATCTAAAAGCATTATTTGGATGGCTATTATATAGATGTAACTGATGATTATAATACATTGTTAAATGGTTATTAAATACGTTGTAAAGCATCTATAAACATTATTTAGATGGATAGTTAATATTTTGTCTACGGTTAATATTGGTTTCTGGTCCATCTATCTGTATGTTTACAGATCTTACAAATAAAATTCTTAAAGGTTTACAAATAATTTGGTAATCCCTAACGAATACCTAATATAGTGTATAAGATGTTGTGTGCAACAATAAATTGATAATAAATACTTTACTAATGTAATCAGAATGTAATTGTCTCTTATCAGCTATAATATATAGCATTTATAAACTACTTATTTCATATTACACAAACTAATGTTAAAATAACATCAATCATAGCATTACTAATAGTTAGTAAACATTATGAATCATCATTTCATTGTTTGTCAACAGTAAAATAACTATTAACTAAGTTTAATTAACTATCAATTTACCATTTATATATTATGGTTATTATAAAGTATTGATTGCTTTACATCACAGTTTTCTTCACCATTTGATGACATTTTCTTATTGAGACAGATGGTGTGGAGTTTCACTGATTAGTTGTGTAGTCGTTGACCCATAGTCAGAAGATGGACACATTTTTGCAAACATGATCACATTTAAGATTTATACAAATCTCTGATGTTCAGCAGGTAATGTTTACCATGTTCACCGTCATAGTTTAGCTTTCAGATGAAACTAATGGGCGTGCCGATAGTTTTGCAGGTATTTAGTCATAAACCAAAGTAGTGGAAACATTATCATTTTGATCTGATGATGGCGCTTTAGATGAAAAGTCAAAGGATCACCAAAGTTACTACAGTTCTTCCCGAGGGGAGCATGAAGGCGTGTACCAACCGACAGACCGACCGACATTGCCATCCATAGAGCATCGCCACTCGAAGAAAATTGACACGTAAAAAGAATATCGCCACAAATTTTGTTCTGAGCAATATCCCCAAAAAACAACAGGCCCATGATTGTGATTTTCCATCTAAGGAGAGTCAGCAACCAGCCCAGGAATACCGAACAAATCTAGCCAAGTACCCTTCTCCTAGGTTAGGATTTAGTTTTTAGTTTCAGGCATGACACAAATATTCTCCCTGGTTTCAATCTTTGAACGAAGATAGGCTGAACCTGTCCCATCTCTGTGCTGGATACATAAATCAATCTTTCTCCCAGGAATTAGCAGTCTAGGTTAAATGGATCTACACCTCTGTTTAACTTTTAAAATTATGTTTTTGAATGGGCAGATTGGCAAAAACCCATAAGCAAAAAACAGGTCAGCCTCCCTGTTGATGCTGTCATCCTCTGCTTGTTTGGAGGGTCTTTTTTCCCTCAGTCTGGTCTTCAGCATTTTTAACACACGGTCAATTTGATAGAGATCAAAGGACTGACTTGGACAGTCAAGAACATCTCACAGTTTTGTCATAGAAATTCCACTCTTTCCCTCTCCTTGTCTTGTATATTTAAGATCATTGTCCTGTTTCATTGTCCAAAACGTGGGGGCAATTTGTATAAATGGTTATGAGTCAAGGTCTGAAAAGTGAAGCCGATGCTGAAGTGCCTTAAACTTGCATTCTTTCTAATAGCCAGCAGGGGGCGACTCCTCTGGTTGCTAAAATAAGTCTGATTGTATAGAAGTCTATGAGAAAATGAGCCTACTTCTCACTTGATTTATTACCTCAGTAAACATTGTAAACATGAGTTTATGGTCTCAATCGCTAGTTTCAAGTCTTCTTCAATACAGCATGATGTTCATTTAGTAAATTATGGTCCCATTTAGAGTCAAATAGACCATAAAGCAGGTTATGCTTTAGGGCATGGCTACCTTGTGATTAACAGGTTGCTACCACGGCGTTGTCCGTGTTTTCGTCTTACAACTTCAATCCTTTCACAGTGTGTTTTCAGTTCATGAAAGTTAATTGTAACATTTTGGTTGCCTAAAACATGACAACGGCTAAAAAAAACAAGATGTCGACGGGCAAAATGCAGAACTCGAGGCTTCAAAACGCCAGTCCACAAACTGATGGGTGACGTCACGGTGACTATGTCCACTTCTTATATACATTCTATGGTCTTGCACATTTTTCACCCAATATGGATGAAAAATTAAACCTCATAGTCAAAGCATTGTTTCATTTCAAATCCAATGTGCATGAGTAGGGAGCCAAAACAATGAAAAACAATCCTAATACTGTCTGACTGCACTGTACGTCTAGACTTAAAGGGCTCATTAGCCAGAAGGAATTTTCCAATGTTAAGCAATTTCATATTATAGTGAGTCTGGGTGGAGCTAACCCTACTTATACTACTTTATATACTATTGAGTAGCTTAGTCTAAAGCAATAGATTGTATTTAATGAACTAATATGCATGTAAAATCATTATCTGTGATGTAACTCAATTTAAAAAGTATGTTTTGCTTTGAAGTACCTTAAAACTGTACTTATACACTAACTGAGGAAACGTACTTTCTATTTCTGCCATCAATTAATTATTTTACTCAGCAGGTCATGACCAAGTAAAGCCAAACCAAAACTCGGCAGGCACACAAAAATAATATATGATGATTCTAGTTATTGTAAAACATTGCTAAATACTGTAGATCGAAGAATGAGGAACTTGGCAAAGATGTTGTTTATCGCAGCTGTGAACGAGAAAGCCTCCCCTTTTCTGGTATCGTATCACCACTTACAGATAGGGGAGAAAAAAAAAAGAGGAAACACATGAACATCTGCACAGAAATATGATTTTGAAAGTAGTCAATATGATACACGGGCTTTCTTCTTAAGGTCTCTGCTCAGTGTGATTGAAGGCCGGTACCGATATTCAAAGCAGCAGGTCACTTTAACTCACATCATGCGTGAACCAAGTTATGATCAATGCCAACCCTGTGTCGACCTTTTTTTCTTGGCCTCTCTGCGCGGCCTGTGCGTGTTTCAGGTTTCAAACTGAGTTGAGCAAGACCAAGACAGGGTCCAGGATTCACTCAACAAACTCACAATATCATAAATTTACATCGCCTGTGGGGCTCAGCCATTCAGGGAAGGGGAATAAAAGCCTAAGAAAAGCCCAGTTCCAATCCCACTATAACCATATTAGATGTCTCTGTTGCTCGTTCCACTAGTGCAATTGGCAAAACCGGCGTTCAATTCATATGAATGAGGGTAAATTGACACTGTGTGGTAGACGCAGGAGGCTAAACGGGCATCGAATCCTCCTTGAAAGCCAAACTGCTTGTTGCAGCCCGGTTACATTTAAGACAGCTGCCGTCTCCTCCAGACGGCTCATCTGGAGTGATGCTTGACCTGAGTGGGCTGGGATTAAGAGAGATTATGGGTGAAGAGAATGGCATGCCAGGTTGGTGTCATCATGTGAGGCATGTTTCCATTTAGCTTGGCCCCTCATCTGACGGTAAAAGAACTGGAATGCACTGCTGCATCGTCTGTCTATCCACATACGGAGAGATGCGTGCACAGGCAACATCACGTGTTGACAGACCTGCATACGGTCATTGTAAAACCATCTACAAAACTGTCAGTTTTTAACAAACGATTTCCAAATCTACTCTAACACATAAACCTCTTCCACACCACGGTCAAATAGATAGGAGGGGGCAGCAGGAGTCTGCAGGACTTCTATAGGAAGTTGTTTTATTTATCGCAGTCCATAAACTAAGATGCCGTGACAAAAATACGTTGGAAAAACTTCTCACCAAAACAAAATAATTGATGCAGATTGAACCTTATAATTTTACTGTCTGAGCTTGTTGAAGTGAAATACAAGGATTTATGATATTCAAGCCCACTCAACACTTCAGGAAATAACAAATCTCTGATCATTTGGACAGCTCAAAAAGGGACCTGAAAGTAATCTAATCAGTAACAAAACTTATTACTTGAAATAAAATGTTCAATATTTTAAATGTATATTTTTCTCTGAATAGGAACTGATGTTAAGTACTGCATTGCTGTTGGAAGCACCATCTTTAGAGTGGTTGTATCGTAAATTCCCAAACTTTCCATTGTAGCATGACACAACGTAGTTTATACTGATAATAGGGGCAGATTTAAAACATGAAATTATTAGAAATGATTCTCTGTTTGGCTTCTTAGCCTACGTAACTGTCCGTTGATGTATTTTTTCTCTTAACTTCTTAACTTGTGACATTAAAAGATTGATGCAATGCTACCTCAGGTAACGTTGTTGTAAGTTTATGGACCCTTCCTGCGATAGAGCTGCTAACGTTACCCTAATCCCTCATGATCTGCTGTCAAACAGTCCGAAATTATTACACTGTGCTCCTTGGCTTTGGAAGTTGCGCTCGGTTACAACTGTAGGTAGGAAGCTAGTTAGCGGGCATGCCAAAGATTGCAGTTCGCATTCATCATCTTACGAGAGCCCCATGCGTACCACTCATAGACTGTATATAAGTAGAAGTGGACATAGTCAACAATGACGTCACCAATTGGTTTGTGGACTGCCGTTTTGAAGCCTTGACCTTCGGCATTTTGGCCATCGCCATCTTGGTTTTTGGGCCATCGCCATCTTGCAACCAGAAGTGACACGAGAGGGGGTAGCTAACTACAACCGAACGCTGAATGAGACATTTTGAGGCGACCAAAATGTTACAACTAACTTTCATGAACTTAAAAGACACTGTGAAAGGGTTAAAGTCGTTAGCCGAAAACACGGACAACTCCCAGAACGGACAATGCCGCGGTAGGGACCTGTCAGTTCATGTCAGGTCATTTTTATTTGTATAGCCCAAAATCACAAATCACAAATTTGCCTCAGGGGGCTTTACAATCTGTTCAGGATACGACACCCTCTGTCCTTTACAGTGCGACCCTCTCATCGGATGAGGAAAAACTTAACCAAAAAAAAACCCTTTTAACAGGGAGAAAAAATGTTAGAAACCTCAGGAAGAGCAACAGAGGAGGGATCCCCCTTCCAGGATGGACAGACGTGCAATAGATATTGTGTGTACAGTATAATGAAAATACAACACAGACAATCCATATGACAAAAAATAATACATATAATGTGAACAAATGTGAGAAGGTGGAACCAGGAGGATGTCAAGCAGCTTCCCAGCATCGCCAAACAGATAGAGCCAGAGCAACACGACCTCCTCTCCACGCCAGATAGGTACAGCCAGAGCAATCACAAGGTAGCCACGCCCTAAAGCATACCCTGCTTTATCATCTATTTGACTCTAAATGGGACCATAATTTACTAAATGAACATCATGCTGTATTGAAGAAGACTTGAAACTAGCGATTGAGACCATAAACTCATGTTTACAATGTTTACTGAGGTAATAAATCAAGTGAGAAGTAGGCTCATTTTCTCATAGACTTCTACACAATCAGACTTCTTTTTGCAACCAGAAGAGTCGCCCCCTGCTGGCTTGTTTATTTATTAAGGCAAATTTCAGACCCGGAAGTTGCCCACCGATACCACTTCAACATGCGGAGGAATCTAAAGCTTGACAGGCCTGATGTGCATAGTTACGGTTGCAATGGCTATGATTGGATAATCACTGTTTGAGGGTCGGTTGTGTATCTCTGACTATTAGTACTGCTGTACAACAGCATGCATTCATGGGGGACTTTTAAAATGATTCTAATTGCTTGATGTTGTTAAAGGATTAAATGTGAAGTTTGCCAATAAGTTTAGACAATCCTAGAAAACAAACTAAATCCATATTTTTCTTTGTGCATTTGTTCCTGATTAATGACTGATCTTATGTGAAGATTAATGACAAAACCGAGTGAAAAATCTGGTTTCGATGAAGCCTCTCGTTTATCAGCAGTTTGGTAGCCGATATAGTCCAACTTTGCCAATGTTCCATGATAACGTAGTAAATCTGTCAAACAAAGCCTGAATTATTCTGTTTTTACAGAGGTTTGCCAAAACAACCCGAGGCCATTTTCTGATGATTGTCCTTAAAGAGAGCGTGAAATTCAACATGGGGCTCTACAATAACTCTCTTTCACGGTTCTCTTTCTGACCGTGTAAGTTGGAAGCTGCGAAGAATTATCCTTTCCTCATAAAAGCACACTAGAAAACACTGGTGAGGGTTTGATAGGGTTGTTTGTCATTGCTCAATATAATAATAACAGTGCACACACAATGATTGTTTTGCCAGATGCTGCGACTCTGAACTCACTTTGCACTTCATATTCTTTGTTTGGAAGAAGCACGCTCATGATATGTGTTTCCAAGAAAGCAAAATGTAATTTTATTAGAAAAAATGTTGTATTGTGAAATATCGGCCCTCGGCAGACATTTCTGATTTCCTGATGGGTCTCTGCTGTACAGTATTTCACCAACACTTACTCATCAGTATTGTGAAAAGGTGACTATTTGGATCAAAAACAGGTTATGCCTGACACCTGTTGATTTTGTTGCAATGCAGGGGTCAATAAAGGTTTACTTGATGACTTTTCAAGAGATTTTATTTTGGGTGCATCACATTGTAGAAGAACCAATAAGTCATTGCGTTTCTTGATGCGACTGTTCTAGGGTTTTAGTGTGCACTGAAAGATATTTTAGATGAAGACAGTTATGCTACATGTAACAAAGCCTTCTCATTTGTTTGAAAATCTGATCCAACATTTTTACTTGTCATACTTAAAGGACTGCCTAGCTCTACACAAACAATACAAAAGAACAATTGCTGTTTCTTTATTTAGCATTACACGTCTAGCAGCTGTGGCCTCTGTAGTCTTCTAGCATAATACCACGTAGTAACCAAGTGCATGATTTAAGACCCCCTTTCAAAGAGTTTTTATTTTAAAATAAGTCAGCTGGAGACTGTGTTTTCTAGTGAGCATGCTACAGCTGATAACATCTGCCAGTGTCAGTCATCATTTCAGCTGACAAAATCGTTTTTCTCCTGCTGCAATGAGGATGCTGAATTCTACTTCTTAATTTCTTGCATCTTGCACTGTGATACAGACAACTCTTCATTGTTTTGGAATATTGTGATTATTATTTCTTGTGTAACATGACATCAAGTGTATATTTTATGCTGCTGACACTGTGTACTGAGCAATTTTTTTCCCCCAAGCTGTACCAAAAACAGATTCCACCAACACTGGTCACATGGAGACCCATGTGACCCATTGGGCCCTTTTTTAATCATGGAGGCAGGGCTCAGTGAAAGGTCGATTGAATTGAAAATCGGGATATCACGGTGAGGAAATTTTCCCAATTTGATCTTTAACATCGGATGGCTGTGTGTCTGGCCTCTCCTGGTTGAGCTTTAGCTGCTGGGCTGCAGGTTTCCTGCAGGTGACCCGAACCCTAACCCGCCGCGCACACCGGCAAGTTGCAGTTTACATCCATTTCGGTCCAAAATGTCATCACTTCATTGTTTTATCCTGTTAGACATTTGTGTGAAATTGTCATAATTAACATATGAATTCTTGAGTTATTGCAAAAAAACATATTTTGTAAGGTCACAGTGACCTTTGACCACCAAAACTGAATGAATTCATCTTTGAGGTTAAGTCAGGGGTCAGCAACCCTTACTATCAAAAGAGCCATTTTAGGCAAAAAAAAAAAAAATCTGTCTGGAGCTGCAAACCATTTGATCATTGTGATGGAGGTAACACAGTTTATAGTCTAAGTATATAGTATATAAGTCTAATGCAGTGAGGGCCAAAGTGCAAATGTACTATGGAGTATTAGGGCCACATTGAGATTTCCAGAATAAAGTCATAATTATACGAGAAAAAATTCATAACTTTACGAGAAAAAAAGTCGTAATATTACGAGAATAAGTCATAACTTAACGAGAAAAAAAAACTCGTAATATTACGAGAATAACGTCATAACTTTACGTGTATAAAGTCGTAATATTATGAGAATGAAGTCATAATTTTACGAGAAAAAAAGTCGTAATATTACAAGAATAAAGTCATACATTTACGTGAATAAAGTCGTAATATTACGAGAATAAAGTCATAACTTTACGAGAAAAAAAGTAGTAATATTACGAGAATAAAGTCATAACTTTACGAGAAATAAAGTCGTAATATTACGAGAATAAAGTCATAACTTTACGAGAAATAAAGTCGTAATATTACGAGAATAAAGTCATAACTTTACGAGAAAAAAAGTAGTAATATTACGAGAATAAAGTCATAACTTTACGAGAAAAAAGGTTGTAATATCACGTAAAATTACTACTTTATCCTCGATGTGGCCCTAATACTCCGTCATACCGTCGCACCATAGACCTACAACAATGATAAATAAAAATGAAAATGTAAACAAAAAAAACAGTTATTCATTTCCACTAATTTTTAAAAAAATCCACCGGGAGCCACTGGAGAGGAGCTAAAGAGACTCATGTGGTTTCGGAGCCGCAGTGTGCAGACTCTGGTCTAAGTGGACATTTGGGCCAAATTTGAAGAAATACCCTCCAGGTGTTCTTGAGATATCCCGTTCAGGAGAATGGGACGTACGTACAGTATGTACGGACAACCCGAAAACACACAATGCCTCTGGCCACTGCTGCTGCCAGAACGGAGGCATAAAAATGTCTTTTGAGTTCTTTGAGTATGTGGTTTCACTAATACTGAATTTGTACTTTTCAACATTTCTGTATGTAAAACCAGGCTCAGCATGCTGCTATCGTACAGCTTCCCTAAAATATGACAATCATAAAAATAATGTATGAAAACAATAGATCCAGCACAGGACAAGTAACACTCAGCCACAACAACGCTTTGCCCTCCACGGCCCTCATATTGGAAGTGTAATGAAAACTGATTGGATCAATTACAGCACTGGCACCGACTCATGGGAAGATGAGGGACTGTCTGGGTCTTTGTTCATAGCTTTTTATAACAAGGCATACATTTTTAATGAAAATAGAAATGTAGCAGGGGACAAACGAATGCTGCAATGATACCGCTTTAATGACAACAAATGAGATACTATCAAAAACCCGACTGTCCCGTCATTAGCTTGCAGATGTACCCAGAAACGAAGACAAAATGAAAAAACAAAACGTGATACTTGCCAAGCTTATTGGATTTTGGAAAGAGCTTAGCTGACCGTTCTCACGAGGCTTCAGAGCATCTCACTTGTATTGTTATGCCTTGATGATTAACACCGTCAATGAATATGAGAAAACAAATCTGTTTCACAAAAACAATTACTTGAAAAGGTCACACGCTGCTTCTTTCTTATCTTGTTGGAGAAATGAATAAGAACATATTTAAACCTCTGTTGTCCTCTTGGGGTGTAAAACATACTAAGGAATTTATTGTGGAAAGTTTATAGCTGTAAATTTCTACAGCTGCATGTGCGTTCACTGAGAAATGTTGTGTGCATTTCGGTGATGCACGATATTTCTTTGGCTTCACATCAAGGAAACTTTGGCAAAAACAAAACGTCAAGTCTCCTTGAGATGAAAAGCAGCTCAGGTCCTGATGGTCCTTTAGCTCTAATTGTTATATAGTGTATTAACTGTTAAATAATGTCAACAGAGAAGCAATAAATTGATTTAAAATTAATATTCTGGATTATCAGTTCTCGATGTCATGAATGTCATAAGAATGTTGCTTTCCCATGAGCTGCAACATGATAGTGTAGTATTTACCTAACCCAAGTCAGGTAAGAGCAGCTAATAAATAAATTAAACTACAAACTACGACTGCACCTGGAGAGGTTTCCTTTATTTACTTCTTAGTCTTCAGTTTTGCTCTCTTTCCTTGTCGTTATCCCAGCCTACACAAGGCCATCTGTGAGTTTTTGCAAAAAAAAATTTTTATCGATGAAAAAAAGCATTTTATTCAAAATAAACTTCAGTTTTTACAGGAAGTTAGGTTTAGGCAACACAACAACTTAGTTAGGGATAGGAAATGATCAGTGATTGACATTAAAGGGATAGTTCGGGTGTTATGAAGTGGGGTCAGTTTCTCGATGCTGGGGGCACGCCAACCATCATCTACTGTAGGTAATACACCTACCATGGATAAGTACCTCATACAACCTCACTTCAAAACACCCAAACTATCCTTTTAACGTCACTGACTAACGACTCTTGTGACTCACGGGACTAACGAAACTAACGATTTTACATTTACAGTCTCTACAGGATGCCTCCGTGTGTTGGTATCCAATGACGAGGGGCGCTGACCAAGCGGCGATCGCCTATTTGACGAGTTGGGAGAGAGGCCAGGTTGGTTTGCTGTACAACGAATGGAACTTTGAGTTGCTCTCTTCCTTTATATGACTGGAAACCACCAATACCAAGATACATCACCTTTACTGGAAACCCAGCAGATTTGTCTTACTGAGCGAAACAACACTTGTTTGTTGGAGTGCCTGTCCCAGTCACATGGCCTATGCCTATCACGCAAAAAAACAGTAGGCCTATATCCAATGCATCCTTTTATTCATGGCACTGCACTTAACCCATCAGTGTTCTATTAACTCTTTTGCTGCATGCCTGCTGCCACTTCGCCCACCTGAAAGCCATTCTGTCACTTGCTGATACCGCTAGTGCTGCATCGAAAGGGACCCGGGCCCGGATCCGATACACTTGACCCCAAAGTCCAGTTTGTTTGATTGAAGTAAACGCTCCGTACCGTACTCGGGCACGGTTCGTCGATCCGTACTGGAGTTCACTTGAAAAGGCGGTCTGGAGTACGGATCATGTGTACTCGGGACAGTTAACTTCAGGTGTGAAAGCCAACTGTACCAAATCACGGAGGTGGACCGCTAGTTAACGCGAGTAACGTAAACAGTCAGTGAGTAGTTTTGAAAGGGCAGGCTTTTTTCAATGCAGCGGGTCTCCTCTGAAATCTGTATATGCGCGCAGCATGCACCGATGTCATCCTCTGAACTGAACAGCCGTGGGTGATAAAGCAGGAAGGCAGGCGAGAGGTTCCTTAAAATATAAATAATAGTAGGCATAAGGGTTGGGTGATGTTTGTTATTTTATTTAGGTAGTTTAATGGTGCGCCTCCGAAGAACGAGAACCACTCAGCTGCTCAGCGGGCCGAGAGAGAGATAGCGGGGGGGAAACAGAGTGTAGAGTCGGCATATTTTCACATCAAACTCTGTGAAATGAGAGTTTATCTCAACCGAACCAGAGTTGGCGATTGTTGGAAAGACTAACGACGAGTTTTATTTTGTTTCTGTCAAGTTTGAATTAAGTGTTTTACGAAGCTCTGCCTCTAAAACAGCTGATCTCAAATACATGTAAAAGATGACCTAAGTGGACTCGGGTACGGAACAACATTACTGAAACATTACTAATGTGAAAGCTGAGCGGGGGGCAATTATACTCGGGCATGGTACGAATCAATCGCACCTAATATGAAAAGGCCCTGCGTCTATCTTCCCTTATAGGAGGGAAGTTTATCATCACCCCACACTCTCTGCTCTGCTGTTTCCTTTTGGGGAGTGATGAGGTAACAGCCAAAACAACAATGCTGTACATACTGTATCCTACATTCACACAGTGATTTGTTCCATGCGAGTTGCCTGACAGAACTGGCTTCATGGTAACCTGTGTAATGCAGAGCAATCCCAAAGCGGGCCAGACGAAAACATGTGTGCATTATTCTAAGATTATGATTTCTAGGAATTGTTTCCTACAAGTATATGTACACAGAAAACCAGTGTCTGTCTGTGTGCAAAAGTATTAGTATGTCAAGCTTTGGCTATTGTCCCTCCGGTCTTGTTTCCAAACATATTTCCAATTGATTTAATGGCGCCTTTTATATTTTTGACCACAAGAGCCCAGAGGGAAGAATGTGTGTGGGACACTCATGATATTTCATGAGCTGGACTGACCCACTAGAGAGAGTAGATGATGTGGAGTCATGTTTCCTCAGCATTTCAACTCCCAGTGTCCAATTTTGGGATATACTATATCAGCACAAAACAGGCACTGATTGTTTTCTCATCCAGGGCACTCAAGTCAGCGTTCCACCATCAGGCCTTTAACGCCTCTTGAGAGCCGCACAACATCCAGATTCCACATAGTCCACATGTTCACACCTTGTTCCCGTTCAATATCTGAACGCACCGACGCTGCATCCTGCAAACGTTGAGTTCACCCTGGTTAAGTTTACATATCTGAAATGTCAGAAGCTGGTCGGTCTCGCCACATGACAAGCAAAGTGTAAGCATAGGTACTCACAGATTAATACTCATAACACAAATACTACAATTAAGCACTTCTCATGAGAAGCCAATATGTTTAAACACAACACCAGAATGGATGTGGTCAACGACAATATTTTTAAACAAGAAATCTAGACAGATGCGTTGCTATTCTTATCCATATTATCCAGAGCACGTTTTGAGTAGGTGTCTTAAACGAGACTGTATGTAAATTTTTACACATATAAACTTGTTTTAATCTTTTTTTTCTATTGCCACTGTGTGAACAGGTTGTAACCTATAACCTAAAAAATGAGACCTTCCGTGACATTCTGGGTTCCCTCTATCAGCCTGTAGACTGCTTTTAATGTGAAGAATGCGGGCCGGTTATTCCAGGAGAATCCAACGGAATTTCAGCTCCGCTTACAGGTCTTACAGTGTTCAACAATAGCTAACTCAGACTTCAACACATACTCCACAGAAGCACAAAAAAACAAAGTTATATCTAGCGAAGCCCGTCTTGCAAAACAGGAATGTGACGTCTGGGTGAAAACTAGTGTTGTGGGAGTGGGAAGTGAGTGGTGCAGCAAAACACGGTCGTTATATCGTGACAGTAGTACATGAAACAGGTGTAACGCCGCCGCCATTGTGAAATCTGGTGAAGGAACCCCAAGTTCCGGTCACATGATCGGAGCATAGCCAATAGGAACGCTCTCTCAATGAAATGACCTGTGATTGGTCAAATTCTCCCGTCACGGGCTAGATTTTCTAAAGCCTGAAAACAGAGCCATGATGAGGTGCAGAAGTCTAGTTTTCTCTCAGAACACTTGAATTACAATATGCTGAAAGGTTATTATGGAATTTTTGCCCAACAATGCCAAAAATATACCGACTACTGCCACTTTAAACAATACAGAAGCATTCCCTTGTATTATCTGCGCCTCAGGATGTACAATCCTCCATGATTACACGACTGAAAAGAAAAAAAAAGCCACATGTAGCAATCAAATTTTGCTGCGGAATGCATTTCTGAATATTGGAGGTAAAGTTTGATCGGATTACATTTGATTAAACTTTAAATTTGAAGACATTTGAAGCTTGATGATTGCAGCAACAGAGAAAAAGAAATAAAGCTGTGCAGATTCCTGCTGTAGAATCTAGGGGATATTATTCTATTGTGTAACAAAAGGTTGAGGTCTCAACCAGATAATTAAATTGTGACATTTGAATAAATGTTCATTTGTACACAGTATTGACAGTACATACTGCATAATTCTCTAATATGATTGCAAAGGAACACGTGCAAATGGCCACAGGTTAATGTATGTCATCAAGCTTTGAATTTTAAATTGCCAACATTTGCTTGAACTCATTATAGTCATTATTGGTACAAAACAACAACTATGGTTAATATTCCAATCAGTTCTGTCACAACATCAGATTTTCACTACACGATTATCGTGGCCAAAAAAGGTCAGGCGACAGCCAACAGTTTCTCATCATGCCCTGGGTCTTGCAGTCGGCGGAGAGCAGCTGCTGCGCCAGACTGTATATAAGAAGTGGACGTAGTCACCGTGACGTCACCCATTGGTTTGTGGACTCCCTTTTTGAAGCCTTGAGTTTGGCATTTTGGCCGCGCTATCTTGGTTTTTGGCCGTCGCATCTTGTTTTTTTGCAACCAGAAGTGACACGAGCGGATGGAGCTAAGTACAACCGAACGCTGAATAAGACATTTTTAGGCAACCGAAAAGTTATGATTAACTTTCATGAACTGAAAACACACTGTGAAAGGGTTAAAGTTCTAAGACGAAAGCGCGGACAACTCCCAGACCGTTAATCACAAGGTAGCCCCGCCCTAAAGCATCCCCTGATTTATGGTCTATTTGACTCTAAATCCGTACCGGCCTTCAATCGCACTGAGCAGACTCCCTAAGAAGAAAGCACGTGCATCATATCGACTACTTTCAAAATCATATTTCTGTGCAGATCTTCGCGTTTCCTCTTTTTTTTCTCCCCTATCTGTAAGTGGTGAAACGATACCAGAAAAGGGGAGGCTTTCTCGTTCACAGCTGCAATAAACAACATCTTTGCCAAGTTCCTCATCCTTCGATCTACAGTATATAGCAATGTTTTGCAATAACTAGAATCATCATACATTATTTTTGTGTGCCTGCCAAGTTTTGGTTTGGCTTTACTTGGTCAAAAGTAAAAGAATTAATTGATGGCAGGGATAAAGTACATTTCCTCAGTTAGTTGATTTAGCAATGGATTTAATGGATTAGTAATGGGTTATGTATGAATAATTGTGATGTGTTTTGTTTTTTGTCTGATGGTTCTTACTTGTCTGTCTGTCTATGGTAACAGTATGTCTATTGTATGTGTACTTTTTCTCAAACTGAGCTGCCTATGGATGCAAAATGAATTTCAGTGCAAACTGACAATAAAGTTGTATCGTATCGTAGTGTATAAGTACAGTTTTAAGGTACTTCAAAGCTAAACGTACTTTTTAAATTAGGGTTACATCACAGATAATGATTTTACATGCGTATTAGTTCATTAAATACAATGTGTTGCTTTAGATTAAGCTACTCAACAGTATATAAAGTAGTATAAGTAGGGTTAGCTCCACCCAGACTCACTATGATATGAAATTGCTTAACATTGGAAAATTCCTTCTGGCTAATGAGCCCTTTAAGTCTAGACGTACAGTGCAGTCAGACAGTATTAGGATTGTTTTTCATTGTTTTGGCTCCCTACTCATGCACATTGGATTTGAAATGAAACAATGCTTTGACTGTGAGGTTTAATTTTTCATCCATATTGGGAGAAAAGTGTGTAAAACTATATAAGAATGTCTGTATATAAGAAATGGACGTAGACCGAGACGTCAACCATCGGTTTGTGGACTGCCGTTTTGAAGCCTCGAGTTTGGCATTTTGGCCGTCACCATCCGTTGTCATATTTCAGGCAACCAAAAAGTTACAGTTAACTTTCATGAACTGAAAACACTGTGAAAGGGTTGAAGTTGTAAGACTAAAACACGGACAACGCCGTGGTAGCAACCTGTCAATCACAAGGTAGCCACGCCCTAAAGCATCCCCTGCTTTATGGTCTGTTTGACTCTAAATGGGACCATAATTTACTAAATGAACATCATGCTGTATTGAAGAAGACTTGAAACTAGCGATTGAGACCATAAACTCATGTTTACTGAGGTAATAAATCAAGTGAGAAGTAGGCTAATCTTCTCATAGACTTCTATTCAATCAGACTTCTTTTTAGCAACCAGAGGAGTCGCCCCCTGCTGGCTGTTAGAAAGAATGAAAGTTTAAGGCACTTCAGCATTGGCTTCACTTCTCAGACCCCCAGAGTTGCCCGCTGGCGGCGCCTGGCTCTAAAAACTGTGGCTGTCCCGATCTTGTGAGGTTATTGTTGCCCATGTGTGCATGATGTCAGAGCAAGTTGGGAGCAAGTCAGACACAAATCTAACCGGCACACATTGTACGGCGATCACCGGTGACACACACAAAAAGAACTGACTGGGTTATATTGTGGCACCTCTACTAGTACAAACCATCTGAATCTCTGACCAAACTGTCGGTGGTCGAGTTGCGTTGTGGGTAATGTAGGCACCAGGAAGACAAATGTGTTGAATATAATAGATGATATCTTGGGTTCTGCTGCATCAATTCAAACTGTACTGAAAGCAAATTCCACCGACCTTGGTCATGTGGTCATTAATAAATGATTGACAGATTTTCTTTTGAGGTATCTCTGTAACATGCATGTCATTTTCCCTCCTTTAATCTTTATTGTGATGGCAAAAGTTGGCAATTGTTCATGCCCACGGAGCAGATACTGCATTTGTGCTATAAGACATGACTTAATGACATTTTTGGAGACCAGTCTGTGCCGTGGCTCTCGTCTGTGGCACCTTCTGCTGACCTATTTTAAAACTGGGCAAATAATGCCCTCCCCATGTCTGTGTATTCCCAGTGTCAACACAGATTGCCATAATGCATTTGCACAGGATATACGCCAATGAACAAAATGGGAACACTGAATAAACACAAAGCAGAAGTGTTCATTAGCTTTCATTGTACCACGTCTGGCTGCCACTGTTACATCACAGATCAAATGGACCCTCGGTTTACTTATCGATGTACCAGTCAATAAGATTATGTACTGGAAGATTTTAGAGCATGAACGCACTAGTATGTGTATTTGAATGGAGTCGGAGTCGGCTGGGGCGATGACGCATAGACAGTTGACGGGATTATCCCAGAGGTGTTCTTTTCTTCAAGTCTGAATGATTTGTTTAGAGCCTTACTTGGGTAGAAATGTAAAGTTTGTCCTTGTACGAACTTTGCAATGGAAATTTATGATGAAAGGCTCACAGTCAATCAGCTTATCTGCATCAATATGATGCCTTTGATTTCATATGCTTCTTATATGTTTTCATTTTCTTCTTTTTCCATAAGCCTTCCTGGAAATTTCAGGGCTGCAAAAAAAATGGCAAACACATTTCTCTTCTGTGTGTGCAGAGAGATCCAGACATGCTGTAAAAAGATAAATATACGACTGCTGTTCCCGACTGTTTAGGACCTGCCACTGCTTCTTCAGAAGATTCCTAATCTATGAGGTTCACTTTTTTTCCTTTGCTGCCCTCAGATTTTCTATTTCATCCACCTTTTTTTGAACCTTTCATTTCACTTTCCTCTATTTAGTATATCAAATCATTGTATACTGTTTAGATCGAACACAGTGCTCCTCCATCCTCCTTGGCCCTTTTTAAACCTCATTCTATAAGCCATTAAATCAATAAATATCATTACATAAACTCCACGATCTGGGCCATGTGACTGATTATGCACTGAGGAAGCCAAATATTAGCTGTGATTACATTGTGTTTGTCAAGGGATTTGATACGATAATGCAGTCTTATCATATGTACACACAAAGCTTATTTCTGATGGCACAGTTGGGTAAAACATCTTTGTAATCTGTTTAGCTGCATATTGAAAAAAGGAAGTACTATCACTATCACAACTACTTGTATCACTACAAAAATGAGTGGAACAAGCTGTGCAATTAATAAAGCCATGAGGAACTAATAAAGGCTTAATATTGTGGCCTCAATTTGAGTGTCTGACATTGATGTCTGCATACATTTGAAGATTTCAACCCCTCTCGTCCTGAAGTGCACCTGTACTTATCATTTGAACACTTTTGACTTGAAAACCTAGATTACAAGAACTAAAAACAATCAATCTTTATTTGTGTAGTCCCTTTCCTAAAGGTTAGTGCAGTCAAAGTGCTTTACAGATGTCTGACATGATGGTAATAAGATGGTACAAATGTAAACAGTAAAACAATTTGTGACTTAAGGCCCGGACACACCAAACCGACAGGACTAGTGGCGACAAACACCGATCGTTGAGTCGCCTCACATCGCCTGTGTCCTTGCCAAAAAGTTGTACTGGAACACACCACAAAGACGACAGCCGATGGCCGACTACCACGTACGTCCTGCGCCTGCATGAGAGGAATTAACTCTCCACACCAGCAGGCGGCGGTGGTCTGTATTCGTCATTCAAAAAGGGAAACTGGAAGACCGAGGACAGCGGATATACGAGCCGTTGTTATGATACATACATGAAACATTTTCACACCACCCTCACTCCCCACTTAGCTTCATTCCAGAAAAATGAGAAGAGCCTTCTGCGTGTGACCTTTTGACTTTACTCGTTGGCTTGCTTTCCTCCCTTCCGTTTCTCTTCTCGTGCACTGATTCGCTTAAGCTGAACAGCCAATCGGAGCGATTTCTTTCACCGATGAGCTCCGCCGCCGATTCAACATGCTGAATCGGCCGAAAAAACCTCTGACACGGGCAGAGTAGAGCCGACGGTGCGGGACACACCGCAAAAACTAGGGCGACTGACGCTGACCGACGGCCACAGACTGTCCGACGGCCAAGTGTCGGCTTGGTGTGTCAGGGCCTAAAGGCACACATGTGGTATATATACTCAGTTAGCTTGTGTTGTTATGCTTACAGGCCTGAGACAAAACGGGAAGGGAGTACGACATGCTGTAAATCTTTTCGAAACCTCATACTATACTAGTAGTACTTACTGATTTGGCAAAAATGTAGCATGTAGTATGCAAACAAAAGCAAAATTTACAGTATGCCAAAAATACCTGGATATCGTACTGATTTGGAAAAAATCTCCAGTATGCATCGGACCAGTCTACCTCGCCTACTGTATCCCACAATGCAAAGCGCTGGAACGGTCACTTTCGGTCATTTTCGTAATGAAAAGCAAATAGCGGAGGTTTGCTATTGTCCGTGCCGTTTACTTCCGCTTTCCTAAACCGGAAACCCGCGAAACCCGACCTCGGGTACTACAAAATAAATAAATTTACGTTAAATACTAAATACTATTGATGAACGCAGTATGCAGTATACACTACATACTGCATACTGCGTTCGTCAGTAGTACGTAGTAGGAGGTTTCGGATACAGCCTTCGTCTTAAACAGGACTGAAGTTGCATCCACATTTCCACACTACATCCTATTTTTTAGTACGTCCGAAACTTAAGCATGAAACCAATAGTACATGGATTGCATACTATTTCCGGTGAAATATTACAGTATGCAAACACTGGACACTACGGCGGCATAAATATCCCACAATGCAATGCGGTAGTCACGACAACATTCATAACAATGACAACTGCGGACGGCTCTGTAACATCAACAACGCTTCAACTTAAGTGTAAGATTTCACTTTGTTAGGCGTAATATAGTTTTTAAATTAGTTCCGATTTCAGGATTCTCAAAATTATCGTTTTTGGTCACAGGAGGTTGACACCGGTTACCATGGTTACGCGCCTCCAACCGGCAAGGAGGCTCTCAGGAAGAGACGACTACTTCTCAGTGCATTCGAAAACATACATACTACTGTTTATTCACACAAAAATATGCTGAACAATAGTACACATAGTGCATAGTATGCGATTTGGGACGCAGCCAGAGTCTATGGCCATGCGGCTCTGTAAGGCTGTACTAGCAATGATTTTAGCTCATGTTCACAATGATGAAGCTAACACAAATTTTATGGCGATATTTCAGCCTGGACCCAAGTGGTGGATGGACAGACGGACAGACTGACATTGCCACCCATAGAGCTGCGCAAGACACAAGCATTAAATCATTGTTTCATAAACAGATATTTCAATGCTCAGTCATGCTTCCATGTGCATATATATTACAAATCCACATGGACCATGCCTGTGCAAACAGACATACACACATCACGACAGTACTCTATTAATCATGACGACGGGCTGGGCCAGGCATGAGGAGATGATTTATCAAGTCTCAGTTGGTACATAAACAAAGATCACAGCAGCAATGACTGCAAATATACATTCAGCAGGTAGATGTGGTGACACAAGAAGCCGTGGACCAACTGCATTTTTCATCCTCCCAGCTCAGACGCTGTAATATGTAATGCCTAAACCTAGAGACGGGGACACAAACACAGACACACACACGTAGAATGTTCCACCGCCTCTTCCATCTTCTCTTTACCCATCTATGCCTGTTCTAAATCTGTCACAACTAATAAATAGCTTTAATGCCTTTGTACAGCCAAAGTAAAAAAAAAGAAAAAGCATGAATAATGGTTTATGCAGTGTGAGACCTGGAATTTATATGCTTATGCAAGTGGAAATATTGCTTGAGTGTAGAATATGATATATGGATATATGGCATTTTGACTCCATTTCAAAGCTGTCGTACCGTATTTGTGGAGCTGCTATTTACGGACACATTTTGCGCATATGGAATATAAAAAAGAATGATACCACTCTCTAATAAGGCATTCTTTATCATGGTTTTTAAGTAGTAGCCAATGACTTTAGTAATGTTTAATAAATGATTTGCTAACTTTATAGTCAGTTAAAAGCTACCAAGTCTGCCGTTAATAATGTTATTAAGTCATTAATATGATTTTTGCAATAATACATCCAGTCTGCAGTTGTAAATGTTGCTAAATGGATTTGGGTACAGATGTTTTTAGCAAACCTTTCCCAGAAGGTGCAGTTTAACGGTCTATTGAAGCAGACTTTCTGGTGAATTAAAGAGTTAAAAAGACAAAGCGAGTGTCATGCTGGGGGGATTTTTCAGACATAACAGCCTCTAAGGTTTGTTCTTAATGGTTTATAACTAGGGCTGTCAATCGATTAAAATATTTAATTGTAAATTAATTCGCAATTTCTTTTTTTTATCTGTTCAAAATGTACCATTTGTCAAGTATTTAATACTTGTATCAACATGGGAGTGGGTAGATATGCTTGCTTTATGTAAATGTGTGTATATATTTATTATGGAATAGCTTTATAGCTTTAAATTGCTTCTTGAAAATTTCCCCACTGCGGGACTAATAAAGGAATATCTTATCTTATCTTATCTTATCTTAAAACTGAGCCCGCTACAACCTAAAAAGTGCAAGTTGCATTAATGCGTTAAATAAATTAGTGGCGTTGAAACGAATTTGCGTTATATATATTTATATATATTATATTATTTATTAAAGATCCCCTCCAGACTCTCCTTTATATATAATAATAATAGATTGTGTCTAATATGTTTTTTTTCTACACAAAAAATTAAATTACCAAATTAGAAATTCTTAAAAAATACATTTAGTCCTTCTCCCTCATTGAAAAGCCCAGAATCTATGAATATGCTAATATTTTTTTGTCAGTATGTTAGTTGTCAAAATGTATGTACTATACAGCCAAGATAAATCCCTGTGTGGGTGAAGTGACTTTCCTTCTGTGACCTTCTATGAGCTTGATTTCCCTACTGGGGTCGGGTTGAGTGAAGGGCGTTAGAGCGTTCAGCACCCTGTCCGCTCAGTGCTCCTCCAGCCTGGACGCATCAGGACAGCAGCAGATGTTGGTCTAGATTACAGCTGCATTACATTGTTAGAGCAGCTTTCCTCTTTGCCTCGAGGCACTTGTTCAGTCCTGTCACCAAAAGATTAGAAGTGGTCACCAGTCTGCATGAAAACACTCGAACAGGAAAAAAAGCCCCTGAGGCCGAGAACTCTCATATTTTCGGTTTGTGTCCGTGTAATGATCTGGAGGACATAATTTGTGAACAAAAGTCGGAGTAGAGATGGCACAGTTTGATTTCCTATCCTGTAAATTGTTCTTTAATGTCAGCTGGGATACAAAGGTGGTTTTGATGAATGAAATTCCCCTCGGTTTTCAATATCTCACAGATATTAAAAGGGCCCTAGGTCACTGACACAGACAGGCCTTGCTTACTGATCTTTATTGGGTCGCTCTCCAGAGTCACTACTAGGATTAGACAGTGTGAATCATGGAGCTTCTTTTTATGTGAGATATGTTTGGGCTGTCCTCTACAGAACCTAAGTCTGCAGCTATTTTTGGTCAATATTCAGCCCAGTTCACCTCGTTCACCACAGAAAAAGTTGCCAATGAGCATTAAGTCAAAAGAACATCAACAGAATTGATGAACTACACACAACAAGCCCAGACGTTATCTTACTGCTCCTAAAGGGTTGAAGTATCGGAAACGACCTGATCGAGCTCATGAAATAAATTAATTAAATGGATTCATCTAAATATTTTACAGATGTTGCATCATCTGTGGCATTATCTGATCTAATTTATATTTATGTATATCATAATATTATTAAATAACATTATATATTCTCTAGGGCTGTCAAGGTCAACGTAACAATGTTGACGCAAATTTGTTTTTAACGCTACTAATTTCTTTAATGCATTAGGGCAACGTTCTTTTTTTAGACTATGGCGGGCTCAGTTTTAAAGATGGTGTGAAGGTACTGGTATCATATGAAACTAGAAAAAAACTAAGGAATCCATTGGTACCAACCATGTCATACTAGCTTGTCACGAAGGAGGTTAAATAACGCTCCAAACTTATGCCAAAGTATATTTTTGGCATCATTGGGCAAAAATTCCATAATAACCTTTCAGCATAATGTAATTCAAGTGTTCTGAGAGAAAACTAGACTTCTGCTCCTCCTCATGGCTCTGTTATCAGGCTTTAGAAAATCTAGCCCGTGACGGGAGACTTTGACCAATCACAGGTCTTTTTAGAGAGAGAGAGCGTTCCTATTGGCTGTGCTCCGGTCATGTGACCGGTACTTGGCGTTCCTTCACCAGATTTCACAAACTTTCTCATTTTACAGCTAAACCGTACACTACAAGATGATTCTGAAAACATCTGAGGAGAGAAATAGGCATTAACGTAACATAATATTGACTCATATTTGATCAGCGCTGCCTAGTTTGACCGTTTGGTCGGAGTTCGCGAGTGATTGACAGCCGGCTCTCATAGACAGCACATGGATGTTAGGAGCACCGGAGGACACAGAGGAACATGATTTTTTTCAGGCTACCTGTCTCATGTACTACTGTCACGATATAGCGACCGTTTTATAAAAATAACTTTTTTTAATCATATTTGCTCCAATCTCGCCTACTTCAGCTTTAAGCTAAATTTTGGCGAGGAAAAACTGGCATGACCATGTTCAAAGGAGTCCTTTGACCTCTGATCGGACCTTTGAATTGAGCATATTTGTTATGCTAAATGTAGTACCTGTGAGGGTTTTTGGGAAAAGATTTTCATTGATTTGTGTTGTTAATTGATTTCCAATAATAAATATACTGTATACATCATACATTTGCATAAAGCAGCATATTTGCCCACTCCCATGTTGATAAGAGTATTAAATACTTGACAAATCTCCCTTTAAGGTACATTTTGAACAGATAAAAAATGTGTTAACTAATATGTTAACTATGGAACAACATGCGATTAATCACAACTAAATATTCTAATTGATTGACAGCCCTAAATTATATATTTTTTTCTTTTTTATAAAGAATGAAAGGATGATGAATGCAGCAGTGTTCAGGCAGCCAGAAACCAAACTGGGTTTAGCTCTGCCAGTACAGAAGTGGCTGAGATGTGGAGTGGTTCAAGACACACCTGTATGCAGACAATACATGGATATAAATAAACTATGCACAAATGTATTTGAAATATGCAACCCAGGACAGGTTGGACCATCACCAACCAGGCAGACAGGTTGAAGCGTGCAGGGTGAGGGTGACGTCATTTGATAGTTATTTTCATTAAAGGTACAGTCACTGTATCAACCGCTAAAGCCATTGATACAAGACAATGTAGTATATGCCTTTAACAAAGCTCCCAACAGAGCACTGTTTTATTTCCACCAACTTCCTTATACTGTTCTTGGCGACGCATTGCTGCACTGCTTTAGGAGTTTATTATCTAAAGGTATGAGAATACATTTATTTTTTAGCTGTATTTAGTGAAACCAAAAATGATTTGACAGAATAGTTACAACAGTTACAAAACTGAATTTAAACTATATCTAAATTCTAATATTCAGGGTTTTTTTAACTGTTTTAAATAGGTATGGATTCAAACGTATTTTGATTTTATTCCCATTTCATTTTGGAGGCTGTAGTTTGCGGTCCTACTGAATTGTATTGTGTTTTACTGAGAGGTTTTTGCTATATTTAGTCTACCTTCACATGTGTCACGATGTATGTTTGTGGACGAGGCAGCACAACCAGGCAGACAGGATCAGTTCGGTGACTCCTTGAGCTGGACGGACCCGGTTAGTTACAAAACGTTGCAATGGAAGATGTAGTTATAGAAGATATACATGTTATACTGTTTTGAAAACATGGGGTTTTCAGTTTTCATTATCCGTAAACTAACTGTTGTCCAAACTATGTCTTATTACCAAGTATTTTAACATTAAAATCGGTACAAATTTAACCTTCGTAAATATACGTGCAAGTTGTGTTCAAAGGATCTTGAATGATTTTCTTGTCAGTCATACTTGGTATCGCTGGAAACTAGAAATTCCAAGCTTTCTAAATGCACCTCAACTCAAAACACACAGCCTCAGCTATTAACGGGGAAACAAAGCAGTCAAAGTTTACATTTTACAGTCACACTGACATAAATCTGTGTTCTTGGTAAAATATTTCACCAAGGCATATTTTTGCGATTTACTTTCAACAGCTAACTAGCTAGCCCAACCACATCTACTGTCATCAAAACAGGAAGGAGGTGGTAAAGTACACCAAGAAGCCTTATACCATTCTATTCAGCTTGCATAGACGAATCTGTGGATACCTCATAGAGCACTGAGGGCCCTTCCATTCTCCATTTATGTGCCTGTGTAGCATTGAGCTTTTCAGTCATATATGAATATTAATCAATATCCATTGTATTTATTACTTTTTCAATGTTTTGGGGAGATTTATGGTATTTATAACATGGCTATAGGGAAATTAGTAGTGTTTTGAAGTAAAACTCCCAGTAAACAGTCAACATGTAACATATCTTTATACATTTTTATCATAAAGAGTGTATTTTAGTGTATTTTCATCAAAGTTACAGTTACAGTTGTAGTAGAGAGTAGTAGAATACATTCAGTTGCATCATTATCGATAGGATTTTGGTTATAATGATATTTCCTTTGAAATTGAGATTATATACTAGGCGAGGATAAAAATCGTATTTTTTTCCCTTTATTGTATCTCCATTTACTCTGGAATGGTAATATATATAGGTTTACTTACATTGGATTCATATTCCTTAGCTTCTTACCTTTCAAAGGAGACCAGAAATATGCATATAAGCCTTGTGGTTGAGGAGCTATTCCTGATTCATTTTGGGTATGTTATTTTAGGCCTTTTTCCCTATAGGGCTCTAGGGCTAAAGAGGTTAATGGTAAAAATCATACAGGGGCTCACAGGCCAAGAAAGCAATTCCAAACAGAAGTAGCCATGGTAGTGGAATAAGGTGGAGATGGGCGGGCAAATACTGGGGGGGTCAAAAGAACA
>CAKAKR010067043.1:13177-27079 GCA_916700685.1 Adelosebastes latens | reverse complement strand
CCAGAAACCCTCACAGGTACTGCATTTAGCATAAAACAATATGCTCCAATCATAACATGGCAAACTGCAGCCCAACAGGCAACAACAGCTGTCAGTGTGTCAGTGTGCTGACTTGACTATGACTTGCCCCAAACTGCATGTGATTATCATAAAGTGGGCATGTCTGTAAAGGGGAGACTCGTGGGTACCCATAGAACCCATTTACATTCACTGATCTGGAGGTCAGAGGTCAAGGGACCCCTTTGAAAATGGCCATGACAGTTTTTTGGAGCTTGGAGCGTTATTTAACCTCCTTCGCGACGAGCTAGCACGACATGGTTGGTACCGATGGATTCCTCAGGTTTTCTAGTTTCATATGATGCCAGTATGTTTACTATATATAGCTTGAAAGCCCGCTACAACCAAAAAATCTTAAGTTGCATTAATGCGTTAATGATATTAGTGGCGTTAAAACAAATTCTCCATACTCGCAATTTCTAACTTGTCCGTCTGATGTATTTAAATTATTTATATGATGTATTTAAATTAGGGCTGTCAATTGATTCAAATATTTAATTGCATGATTGTCCATAGTTAATCGCGATTAATCACAAATTAATCACACATCTTTTATCTGTTCAAAATGTAATAATACTCTCATCAACATGGGAGTGGACACATATGCTGCTTTATGCAATTGTATGTATATATTTATATTTGGAAATCAATTAACAACACAAAACAATGACAGATATTGTCCAGAAACCTTGAGAGCAGCTTGAAAGCCCGCTACAACCTAAAAAATCTCAAGTTGCGTTAATGTGTTAAAGAAATGAATGGCGTTAAAACAAATTTACATGAACGCGTTCTTATGGTGTTAACTTTGACAGCCCTATTTTTTACTTATTTAATGAGCTTTCTTGGCTCTCCGTACTTTTCTAACTTGTCTGTTCGATGTATTTAATTGCATCAGAGTTCAGAAATCCTGGCAGCTTGTGTGTGTGAGTGTTTCTGTGTGTCTACAAGTGCACCTGGGTGAGTCTCTTCTCCGTCATCATCATCGCTTCTAAACGCAGCGCAGCGACTCCTGCATCCTGAGAGTCAACAGTCAGGGGAGGGCGGGTGTAAACTAGGCGCTAATGCGACTACTTCCGTGTTTGTCAGCGCAAATGTTCTAATTAATGGGAAATGGATAAATAAATCAAGTCGCCGTGTCTCTGAGCAGCTGAACCGCAAACGCAGCGCTCAGACGAGGACAAAGAAACGAAGAGAGGGATTTAAGCTTTGAGCAAGCCTTCGGAGAGAATAAAGGAGACTGTGTTTCAGATTGTTGTTTTTTTCTCACATCACTTTGAAGCACTAAATTCACAGCTCTGCACTCAGATTAGGAAGATTTGATGATATTAATAACTGTAACACCGTAGCTTTCTTAATGATGACTGCAGTTAAATCTTTTATGTGCATCCAGAATAGGGTCATTCCTGTTTATGCAGCAACATTTCAGCCTCATGACTTTTAAAAAATGATTATATAAGAATAGTGAGATGTTTAACTGTCAGGAAAAAACATGTTGGCCAATCTCAGGCACTCCAATAATAATCCTTATGTTGTGTTTATATTGGTCTATAGACCTAATAGCTCTGTGAGTGATCCAGATTAAGCGAGCTAACCTTCTACACATAAACAGAACTTTTATAACTGTATCAAATATGTTTTTTTGATCATCCTTATGTTGTGTTTATATTGGTCTATAGACCTAATAGGGTGGAACTTTAAGAGTGAGACGAACAGATAAACATCATGAAACATGGAAAAAAAGACATGAGTGAAAGTTTATGCTCAACCTACTTTACTCCTTTGAGTTTTCTCCCCAAAAAAAATATATGTCACTTCCTGAAAACGGTCTGAATTAGAAAACCTAAGGCATCCATTGGTAAGACCATGTCATACTAGCTCGTCACAAAGGAGGCTAAATAACGCTACAAACTAATGCACAACTTTGGCGAGGAAAAACTGGCATGGCCATTTTCAAAGGGGTCCCTTGACCTCTGACCTCCAGATCAGTGAATGTAAATGGGTTCTATGGGTACCCACGAGTCTCCCCTTTACAGACATGCCCACTTTATGATAATCACATGCAGTTTTGGGGCAAGTCATAGTCAAGTCAGCACACTGACACACTATGATGCTATTAATATAGCATTTTGTAATGCTAAATGCAATACCTGTGAGGGTTTCTGGACAATATCTGTCATTGTTTTGTGTTGTTAATTGATTTCCAATTATAAATATATACATATATTTTGCATAAAGCAGCATATTTGTCCACTCCCATGTTGATAAGAGTATTAAATACTTGACAAATCTCCCTTTAAGGTACATTTAGAACAGATACAATTTTTTTTAATTCATTTGCGATTAATCACGATTAAATATTTTAATAGATCGACAGCCGTATTACAAATATTCAACACATTTGAAAGAAAATATGAGGAAGTAATTACTTAGTTCACCCTCCTTCTCTCAGGTCTCCCTCCTTCATACGTCCTCTGAGGACACTCTCCAGGGACGGGGCTCTGTCCAGCTCTGGGCTCCTGCTCAAAAAAACAAAACAAAAAAAAAATCACCTGACACGTTCACTCACTTTCTCCGTCTGTTTTTGCTTTTCACATGAACGGCCAGGTCCATTTCACAGGCATAATTTTGGATGGTAACATTCTCATTATACCCGTCAACTGTCAACGCTCAACTCTCTCGTCTATAATTTCAAACTCATTTGAATTCTTATTGGCAGCTCCGATGCATAAATTTCATAAAAAGATGGGAAAACAACAAGTTTTTTTTTTCTCTCCCTCTCCCCGGTGAGCAATAGAAATATGGTAGAGATTACGGGGAAGGAAGTTTATGTTTGTTTGGGATTCATCTATCAGAATAACACATGTCCAATATTATAGTTTTATACATTTTATATGTTTATGCCCTGAAAAAAAGTTGTCAACTTAAACCTCACAGCGAAAACACTAAGCGATACTCCAGTGCGTAAATGGTCGCACTCTAGCTGTGCATTGGATAGCTGTCCAGAAAGGCAGATGAATAGAGTTGCCATGGACACGTAGCGCTTTTTTTGCCTCAGTGTACCTTTCCTGGGTGACATCCAAGGAGTGTCAGCGACTGGCCTGGTTGGCACGGTGAGCGGCCATGCGGTGCTGGGCCGTTTCCGTGGCACTCCGGCCCTCTGTGTGGCCAACCAGAGCACCGAGCTCTGCCAGAGGAATCCACTCGGATCGCTTTCACTGTATAGAGGGCATCCCCGCTCTTATGCAAATGGATAGGCCGACACCTATACACTTGCATAAACAAAGTACCGTCACAGGTAGCGGCTACGCACTAACTGTAAGTCAACATCAGGGTTTTCACAGTCCGAGTCAGTTTCAAAGGAATCATTTGTACTCCTTTGAGGAAAAGAAGGATATTAGATTTTCTTGGCGTTGTGATATACTCTTTCTGGATATATAAAACACTTGTCGTTGGATGTGGACCAAGGGAGACATATGAAAATGTCAAACTGTAATTTTAGAGCAGATATTTCCCTTTAATGTTATTCACACATTTAGTCCGGCTTAGTTCATTCCAGGGGGCTTACACAGGAGTTTTATCCTCTAAGAAGCTCTAAGCACACTTTAAGATGGCAGCTCAGATATAATTCATCATTTAAAAAGCAGCCTGCGATACGAGGTTCTTCTGTAACAAAACCGCTTTACCTCCCATTTGTTTGTTGCTGACATTGGCTTCATCCCGTCACTATACTCCCACTGATGGATGAAAATAATAACATATTAGCAAAATCAACCAGTTGTTTTTCCTTCAGATGTTTTTCTGCTTTTCTTTTGACCTTTTTTTAAAACCCAATATGTAGTAAAGTATTAACCCTTTCATTTGCCAAAAACTGAGCCTGCTCATTTAATGACAGAAATGACCATAACCCAAGGAAATATTTAATATTTAACATTATATTGGCTATGCACGAAGTAATACATATTCTTTTTGTTTGCCAAAAACTAATAGGTGTACAATCTGTCTTCCTACTTAAGCAGGTCAAACTTCCTGTTAGATCTTTCATAAAGATATTGTTATAAAATGCATATAGAAAGAGAAATCCAAACACGCTTATTTTGGATTTTGGAAGAGTGGAGCTACATAAGAAGTCCTGTCAACTCCAGTCACAGATAAAGAGCATAAGAGTCCATAGGTTAAATACAATGAACCCCAAACAGAGGTAGTGCTTAGTTTTCTGTATCAGTTGAAAATCATGTTTATCTGCTTATAAACATACCGTATAATGAGGCAAGCTGATAAAACATTGACTATGTTTACATGACATTCTTTTTTAAATTTTTTGCCCTTATTTTGAAAAAGACAATATTCCTATTAAGCTGTTTACATGGCTAATGAAAATGAATATTCTACTAATATTCCTGTTTCTATTGGGCATGCATCTCTACCCCAGCCTTGTTAAAGGGACTATTTGTAACTTTCAGAAATGCTTGTTAACAGCGACACCTGTGGCCGTGAAATCAACGAAAGTCAGCGTCGGGCTCGTGCTTGTGCTCGCTCTAAATATACCTGAACGAGCATCACTCAGAACAGTGAGGCGACACACGTCAGCTAAAACCACAATATCACTCTATATTTCAGCTGCTTGGCAGTAATGTTAGCTGACCAGACGAAGGTCTCTCCGTGAATCGCTGCTGATACTGTGTTTGCTTCTCCTGCCTCAGTGCAGGCTGAGGCAGCGGGGCTCCGCAGCGAGAAACTCGTCTCCCTCCGCCCGCAGCCGGAGTGAGCAGGGTAGACACCGGCACCCGGTCGGTAACGAGACGACAAGGTTTCTCTCTGCAGAGCCCCGTCACTTCACAAGACACGGAAAACCTCTGTTTGTCTGGTGAAGCTGCAGCATTTATTTCTGCACAAACGTCCACTGTACATTCACTAGATATTCTCAGAGCTAAATTAACTCTTCTGCAGTGTGGAGTGAGCGCGTGTTCACGTCTAGAGGTGGAATGAGTACGCGAGAACGCGCGCGCTGTCTGAGTGAAGGCAAGCAGTCGGAGGAGCGGGGACGCCGGCCACACGCGAGCGCGCATATGCGAGCGCGCATGTGTCCCGACCCGACACGGGCAGAGTGTGCACGGGCAGAGTGTGCACAGGTAAGCAGGCAGGAAGGTAGACAGGCAGGTAGTGCATCGGGCTTATTACACCACAGATATCTGATTCTTTTTCTTCTTTTTTCATCAGAGCATTTGATCTATTGATTGGATGTAAAGAGAATTTCAATGTCAAATTCAATGTCAATTTCAAATTGTTTTTAAAGAAGATAACTAAACCTAGCTTTAATGGGAAAATGCTACATCTGGAATAAGGCCTGATTTGAAATATCCAAATGGAATATGCTGTTTACATGACTCGTATCAAATTTGGAATATTGTCATCCAGAATAATAGTGTGCATGTAAACATAGTCAATGTTCAGTATGTTTTTCAGCTGTTAAAGATGGCATGCGGTCTCCAGGACCCCCATCAGAACATTAGGATTAAGTGAAACTCTAAGATAAGGGAGCGACGGCCCTTTGCCCCAATTGGACAAATAGAGTCACGTTTTTTTCTTCATCATCTGATGCTGCTCCACCACCCCTGCATCCACCTATAGCTCTGATTGTTTCCCATGAAAGAGTGCAGGGATTTATTATGGTCACTCCCCAATCCCTCCCAGTGCAGTCTTAAAGGTATATATGGAGTGACCAGGTCAAAGCCCAAATTGCAAGCATTAAAGGGGAACTACGCCCATTTTCAAAATTCATATATGTTAGTCCTATGGTCTAAAACAGTCCAAAAAATATTACTTAAAATGAATAACTCTCCCAAATCCAAAAACTTGAGTGCTAAAACTCAAACTTGTGAGGTCATAGGGTATAAAGTGTGGAGCGGCTCCATAGACAATGAATGGGAGAGATGTTATAGGTGACACTGAGAGCACTCAGGGGAATGTTCTGAGTATATTTGGAACCTTTTCTGTTTCACAACAATAGAATAGATAAATAAAATAAAGCTCATTTGGGTATAAAAAATAAAAAACAAAAATTCAATCTCTCCCATTCATTGTCTACGGAGCAGCTCAAGACTATATACTTGATGACATCACAAGTTTGAGACTTACTTCTGGTTTCTGGCTTTGAGAGAGAGCAGCTCATGTTCACAAATATTGATTGAACTTTCCTCGGCCATGGGAATAACATACTGGAGTTCTTCATTTAGGTCGTGTTCCCCTTCAAATACATATAAATATTCTGTATTCTCATATTAATACCACCGTCGCATGCGAGTTGGCTGACTGAATAGTTATCGTTCCTAAACATGAGCCTGCATCCCTTCCCCTTTTCATTTTATCAAATGCAATGTGCTTTTCCTCTAAAAAGATTAAGCCTCCATCCCCAGTGGCTCTCTTTAAGTCCATAGGAGTGGAGTGTGTGAAGTATGTTTTTAGGTGTTGTTTGTGTACGCACTCCAAGAGAGTGTATGTGTGCCTCCATGCATACTGTATGCTCATGTGCGCCGTAGAAGCAGGCTGAGCAACAACAAACGCCGTCTGCAGCGGAGCATATGAGTGTCCTCTCTGGACTCAGCCAGCACCTGAACCCCCTTTCACAGCTGATGCCTGTGGTCCTTGCGTGTGCTCATGAAGAGATGCGACCACGTTTGGAAGCAAAACGTGCACAAAAATGTACATGTACTGATATGACCCAGCTGTCCTGTGGCAGGCATGGGACCTGGGATTGGACTGTGCGGGGTGCGCAGGCCTAGGAGAGTAGGTAAACCAGACCCCAACTGGGACCCCCTCACTGGTCCTTGACTGGATGCAATCTGTCACCGCAAAAATAGAACATTTGAACAGTGAAAGTGATATTTCTTCCTGAAATCTCATCGGAATCCTGCTCAGAAATCATCTGCGAATGATATGAACAAACCGACAGACCGTGTGTGTGTGTGGCGGCGGTGAGCGTGGGGTTGTCGGTGGCGTTCTAGCTGTGAACGTAGGTGTAGCAGACTCCTCCGCTGAAGACGAAGCCAACTTCCTGTATCTGCAACGCCGGCTCAGACTCTTTTAAGATGGGCTGTTAAGGTGGACCAGCTTGTCTCCTCAAAGTGACGAGCCGCTCCTCAGAGTTTTGCTCAGCTTTTTTATTAATTATTAGTATTTCTTTTAACTGTTTATTCAATAGCGTTAATCGGTTAATGTCGGTTAACGGTTAAACGGTTAATTATTAACATCCCTAATATACTATAAACATTATATACTGGAATTTTAATTCCTGTTTAAGTTTTGACCAGCTTGTTGCTGCATTAAAAAGGTTCACACTTTAATTGTAATTCCTGTTCATTTTGAAGATTTTTTTTTACCAAGTTGCTGGTGTACGATTTATTATTTTAATAATAAATAACAATTCAATAAATATATATCTATGTATTTATTTGTTACATTTTGTTTTTACAAAGTTAGGGAAGCAATGTTTAAGTCATGCCTGATGTTGCCTTACACATAAAAGAATGATCCCAGTTACCCAAAGCCCAGGTATCGCTATCGGTATCAGGACTGAAGAAGTTGGATGGGTGCATCTCTACTGAATATTACCATCAGACTTATTAGTAGGTATTTTCCCTCTCTCTGGTATCCCTCTCAGCCGCGGCAATTGAGCTGATCTACTCTGTTATTTGCCCTTTGTGCGGTAACATTTGATTGGTGTATTATTAGACGCGGAGACCACCCGGCTGCTGAGCCCTACTTGAGTTTCCATTCTTCTGCTGCTCAGCTTTAATGCGAGGCTCTCCTCCAGCAACCCAAACATACAGGAAAGCGCGCACACACACACACACACACACACAGATTTAACGTAAAGACAGAAAGAGAGGCACGGAGCGAGGCACAGTCCCTGCAAGCGTGTTCTGCTTCAGTGGAATGGTGATAAAGAAGGTAATCCAAGCCTCTGTGTTTATTTTAAGAGCTGATGATCTAGAGATGGCCATTAAAAGCAGAGGGCAAACAATTTAAGAGCAGTAAATCTGAATGGAGGACAGGAGTGGGTGTGGGTGGACGTGGAGGGAAGGGGGGGAGGATAGGGACCACTCTCTCTGTCGCACTCTTTCACTCTACTCCGAGAAAAAAAAATAAAAATACTTGAGATGACAGTGAATTAGAGCAATCTGGCCTTCATTCTGCGGTTAGATTTTTATCTGCGGTTTTGGCCCCGAGAGCATCTCTGATCCCTGCTTTCTTTTTCCCCCTTCTTTTATTGTAGTTTCTGTTCTTTTCATTTGAGTTTACTTTTCCTCCCTGGCCTGGCTGTAAAACGGACCCTAACGAGATACCGTTCACACCAAAAAGGCATCAGCAATGGTCCCCACTACCTCCATCCAGGGTGCTTTTCCTCCACTAGGTCCTAAACACACAGGCTAATGGGATTACTCCAAGGCCAAGGTTTCTGTTTTTGATACATGCTTAGAATTGTTTTATTTTTCCACTCTGATGGACTGAAAGATTTTGTCTTTGGGCATGGATTCAAACTACTGGCAGCTACATAGGGGAAATCCTTATGCTAAGAGCCACGATTATCACAGTAAACTAAAGATGGCTTACACAGAGAGCTGCTATTTCACAGTCTCACAGTAAACTCCGTGGCCATTATGCATCAAATCTTCTGAAAATATAGGCTACCGTTTACCCTGTGTGATCGATGTCACAACATCTCTTTTAGACACAAAACAGCCCTCGGTGCCGTTCGACTTTCAACATACTTACAGGATACATACAGTACAGCACTAGATACTGTATGTCAGTGATTCCCAACCAGTGCTGCTTGTACCCCAGGGGGTACTTCTACAGATAACTGGGTACATGGTACATGGAAAGATTGTGAAGTAGTACCACGTGTTGAAACTAGATGAAAAATAGTTACCAAGCAAGCAGAGACGTTGCAACAGTTAGCTAAAAGTAATGGATACATTGTTGAAATAGCTTGTAATTGATAAACAGGTGACATAGTTGGCCAACAGTAATGGATACACAATTAGAATAAGTAATTGATAAATTGTTAAATAGCTAGTAATTGATAGGATAAAAGTTGAAATAGTTCGCTAAAATGAATGGATAAATGGTAAAATAGCTAGTAATTGATTAACAGGTGACACAGTTGACTGAAAGTAATGGATACACGATTGGAACAGTTGGCGAAAGATAACTGATAAATGGAAAAGTAGCTAGTAATTGATAAACAGTTTAGGTAGTTAGCAAAAATAAAAAAACTAATGGATACAAAATTTAAATGGTTGGCTAATAGTAATAGGATAAATGTTAAAATAGCTAGTCATTGGTAAACAGGTGACACAGTTGGCTAAAAGTAATGGATAAATGGTTGAAACAGTTAGCTAAAAGTAATGGATAAATGGTTTAAACAGTTAGCTAAAAGTAACGGATAAATGGTTGAAATAGTTGGCTAAAAGTAATGGATAAATGGTTGAAACAGTTGGCTAAAAGTAATTGATAAATGGTTGAAACAGTTGGCTAAAAGTAATTGATAAATGGTTGAAATAGTTGGCTAAAAGTAACGGATAAATGGTTGAAACAGTTGGCTAAAAGTAATTGATAAATGGTTGAAATAGTTGGCTAAAAGTAATGGATAAATGGTTGAAATAGTTGGCTAAAAGTAATAGATAAATGGTTGAAATAGTTGGCTAAAAGTAATTGATAAATGGTTGAAATAGTTGGCTAAAAGTAATTGATAAATGGTTGAAATAGTTGGCTAAAAGTAATTGATAAATGGTTGAAATAGTTGGCTAAAAGTAATTGATAAATGGTTGAAATAGTTGGCTAAAAGTAATTGATAAATGTTAAAATACTTAACTAAGAATGAATAAATGGTGAATTGCTAAAAGTAAGGGATAAATGGTTGAAATAAATGTTGATATTGATGCAGGAGTATTTGACTGACAGGGCTGTGGTAACACAGAGGGTTGCGAACCACTTCTCTACATCTTTATCTTCTTGCCAAATAGTTTGCCGTAACCATTGATTGATATTGATTGAGGCTGTACTTTTGGCATTTTTTTGGGCTCTCATTTGTTTCCCTGTGCTTTGCTTGAAGCCGCTGTCCCAGTGAGACACATTTGATATGTTAACCAAAAACCCAGCTTACAAAAAAAACTGTGGTTCCCCCTTCTAGACTCTCGCCCATCTCCTTTTCATTGGGCTTTTAGATGTGTGATGAAGTAATCCCGACATATTTTATATCCTTAATGCAAAACAAACAGAGCCAAATTACACACATTCTTCCCCCACAATGATTCGTGGAAGTTGTTAACCAAATAAAGCTCCGTTTCTCTCTTTCTCTCTTTCCATCTCACTTGTGCTCTCAGTGGATCTGTCCTGGCTAGAACTCTTAACTGAAATAGCCTCAAGCACAGAGACTCTTTTGTGGTCAGGCTTTTTTTTTTTTCTTCAAGGTGTTTGTGAAAAAGAACAGGATTTTCTCTCCTGGGCTCAGGTCCCTCCGTCGCTCCCACTGCTGCCTGTCTGGCTTTCTTTGTCCAGGTCTGCTCTGGTAAACAGCCGTGTCCTACGCACACTGTTTATCACACTCCAGGGTGAAACTTTGCTGATTTTATTTTGGAAATGCTCAGGTTTTGCTTGGAACGTATTTTAACTGTTGCTTGGCTTCTTTGGTTATAAGCTCCTGTTACTTGCTCTCTTCGTTTATAGGTGAATCACTACTCAGTATGCTAGCTGCACTGGATGCGTCTATGACCTGGCTAGTTTGTTGAGCCCCGGCTAAAGCTAAATGTATTAGCTTCAACCTAATGCTGTCAAATGTGAAGCCCCAAACTACACAGCACAAAGCAGAAAAACTGCTGTGGCGCTGGAAACTTTCAAGCATGTCAAATTTCTAGCCACACCCCAATCAGTGATGTCACAGCTGATGTTTGCCTTTCAGAGCTGATGGGAAACACCTGCCCTGACTGCAATTTTGCATTAAAGTGAGACTATGTCTGCTTCTGAAATCTCTCCTTTGTTCACTCATTCACTCTATGGTTAACTCTATTAACTATAGCTCTACTAACTATAGTGAACAGTAAATTAAGATTCAGCACATTGACAGTACTGATCGTCATCACTGAGAGATGTAGACTTGCGCAACAGTAATTCTCACATTTATAAAATGTGGCACATTACATTGTGGGATTGTTTTTGCAGAATGCCAAGGACACTGCATGTTTTGTTCTATTATAGAGTTTTTGAGGGCACTTTATAGTAAGGGGTGTAACGATCCATCGATCTGGATCAATATATCGATTGAATGATCTACGATCCGATATTATCGATGTAAAGTGAAAACATTGATATTTATCATCATCTCTACGATGCGCCTTCATTTTGAAATACCCCATGGTACGTCTGTTTTACCAATTTGACGTCCAAAGCGCACCTCAGTTTTAAACATCCAAACAGTGTTAGCGGCGCTTTGGTTATGCATTCTGCAAGGACGGCCGCATGGACATGAGCTGACCGATGTGGAATCACAAGAAGGAGATGATCGGCGTTAGCTAGTGTCCAGTAGGCCGAGAGAGAAAGTGAGCGTGTGTGACGGTGAGTAGCAGTAAACTGTATATAATAGCTGTGAACGTAGCAGTGCAGTGTGTGTAAGCTACAGTTAATTTGTCGGTGAATAAATGCTACAGCTCCTCAAGACCGAAGACAGATTGTGAGTGTGTTCCAATCCACGTACTTCCAGAAGTACACTTCAATGTAGTGCACTTTGTGCACTCTGTACTCACTTGAGTAGTGCGTAAATTTCAGCGCGGTAGGGTCGTCTCAAATCGAATACTCTGCGGCGCACTGACCGGAAATGACGATTGCAACATTTGACCGCGGCTCGCTACCCGCCAAAATATCTTCTGAAAAAAATGAAAGCAGAGTGGAAATAACGTTTCCAACGTCGTCGCCTACGCCTACGATGTGTCCTCCTGTTGGCTGAAAATGCACCGGTATGTTTACGTATTGTATTGTTTTATTCTGTTATCTACGTATGTTTGAATAGTGGTCGTGGCTCCGCCCCTTCCGCTACGTAGCCAAGATGGCGACAGTTGAGTGTGGAAAGTGTCCAGCGTTCCACACTCAACGATTTGACCGTTTTGAGTACAACATCCGGGTACTTTGAGTGCACTGCATTTTGCCGTACTTCCCAGTGTGAACGCACTTATGCACTCAAAATAGTAAGTGTAAATACAGAAGTACGCAGATTGGAACACACTTATTGATTCAACTTTTTTCCATTGTCCAGTGTTCCAAAGGTTAACAAAAATTGCAATAAATCGTAATATCCAATCGCAATACTTAGAATCTCAATACTTAAAAATCACAATACATATCGAATCGGCACCCGAGTATCATGATAGTATTGAATCCTGAGATGGGTGTATCGTCCCAGCCTTAGTAGAAACCCAAAATATAAATACGAACCTGAAAATGAGCACGATATGTCCCCTTTACATTTGGTGTGAAAGGCCAGATACTTTTACCTCTTCAAGGAAACCGCTCACACTGAGGCCATAATGTCCTGAGTAGGGATGCTAATTTTGAAAAAAAATTCTTAACCGATAACCGACCCTCGTTAACCGATTATTAACCATTAACAGACAAGCTTAGTGCCTCGCATGCAGCGCTGTACCAGCTGCAGGAGCACAACAGATATTGGTTGACGGGAGTCCCCAGTTCACCGTCCGGGAGCGTTAACTTAGCAGCTACGATGCTGCGTGTAGTGTCGCGGACATGCAGCCACTTTCCCAGTAAAAGTCTCCACCGCACATTTAGTTTAGTTTAGCAGATTTTTCTGTGTCTGCCCGGATTAACGACAGCGGTTGTCCCAGAGTGTTTTTGTGCTACGTTAGCATCTGTAGCTCTGCCGGTAGCTTCGCGCTCGCCGCCACTCTGTCACAACTTCCCGTATCCTGCAACTCCGGCTCCGCCTCTTAGGTGGGTTGTTAATGTGGACCAGCTTTTTCTCCTTAAAGAGACGAGCCGCTCCTCTGAGCCGCTCAGCTTTTTAATTAATTATTCATATTTCTTTTAACCATTTTAACCGATAGCGTTAATCGGTTAAAATGCTTAATGTCGGTTAACGGTTAAACGGTTAATTCTCAACATCCCTAGTCCTGGGAGATCACAAACATTGCTTCATTTTAAACAAACATAAAACCACTGTGTTATACAGTAACAGTAAGTGCCTTTTCATTTGTGCTATAAACAGTAAAGTACACGTGTAGCTACACTGTGAGTGCAGAGCGTAGTAGTGCAGTCTAAATGAAAGGCTGCATCATGTGTACACTCTGTGACTGTGTCGGGTGTTGCTTTGTGGTACGTATGATGTAGTGTGCATGTGTCCATGCTGGGAATAATATTACTCGGTTAACTAAGCCATTTTTTAGCGCTGACAGAAGGGCGCACTAACACACGCACACACACACACACACACACACTCAGGCGGACATGTGTTCTGCACAGCCTGTCATTACAGAAGCCTTGATGTGGTCACTGGGTGGCACTGAGGCCTCTTATTATTGTCGTTTTATGACAACTTTCACTCTCTTGCTCTACACTACCCCCATCCCTCCCTCCCTCCCTCCCTCCCTCCCTCTTTCCCTCCTTCATGCGTACCCTCCATCCCTCCATCTTTCCATTTCATCCCTTTCTCTCCCGCCTCGTCCAAACCCACATCCACTTCTCTTGCTGTTGCAACGGGACGCCTGTTTGTTTTTAGTGTGTAAACCATCCTGACACACATCCCCAGGGCAAAGGGCGGAGTGTTTTTTTTTTTTTTTT
>CAKAKR010067042.1:35311-60900 GCA_916700685.1 Adelosebastes latens | reverse complement strand
CTCTACCCTTGGCGTGCACCAGTCTGAACTCAAAGCGCGTCGCCGCCGCACGTTTCCTGGAGAATGGAAGAGAAAACTCAGCCCTGCAGTAGCACTGCCGTGGTTACTTGTCATGAGGTAGCGTTGTTGAGTTGAGGTCCTCTCTCCGCTCTGTGTCTGTGAAGTAGTTACGATGCGGCGGTGCTCGTGCATGTGTGTGGGGGGGGGGTTGCCTTGGAAGGAGCCCCGAGGAGAGGGGGGGGTTTAGACGGAGCTCCTGAGGCAATGCTACTTTCAAATTAAGCTATCTTTCCAACATCGTCAACCCTATCTTTAATTAATTAATCACTTAGCCTATAAATGTCAAACAATAGTGAAAAATGTCTATCACAGTTTCCCAAAGTGACATCTTTAAATGTCTTGATTTGTCTGATGACAGTCCAAAGCACAAAGAGATAAAACAGAGAGGAAACTGGAGAAGCTGTGCTTTGTTTTCACTTTGGGTTTCTGTGGTGTAATCTGTATTTTAATGGTGTAATATTGTGATATTGTTCCAGGGCCAGTTGGCTTTCAGAGCAACAACATTCCCTTCAGAACCGGCATGTTCACGTCTATCGGTGAGGTTTTATTCTTTCTCAAAATAAACCCACGACTTCCACAACAGATAACACAACATTAGGATCATTTTAAAGGAATTAAATTGGCTCAAATGTTCAAATGTAGAAACACTGATAATGATTTTCTTTCCTGTAAGAGCCTGGATATTACAAGGAGAATGACTTTGGGATCCGGATTGAAGATGTAGTTGTGATCGTACCTATACATACAAAGGTAGATATAAAACAGAGCTTTATTGATAATATATAATCATGTCAATGATTTCCTGCTTTCAATGAGTGATATCAGCAATGTCAAGGTAACTTCTTGGTGCTTTTCTTTCCTTCAGTATGGTCACAACTACCTGACCTTTGACACTGTGTCGCTGGTTCCATATGACAGAAAGCTGATTGACACCTCGCTCCTCAGCTCAGAGCAAGTAAGACATTTTATTTCATAATCAACTGTATATTGAGAAGTTACTGGAATTTCAACATTATTTCTTTTTAAAAAGGAGATACTAAAAGAGTTTACCCAACACTCACATCCTTCTCATCATGACACATTTCTTTGGAAAAGAGGACCGGAAGAGCGTGAGAGAGTGAACTGCAGGTTAAAATACATCCAAAATAGGCAATCAAGCCATTTATGAGTAACTTCAATGGGAAATATATATTAAACATTACACAAACATCCAGTCAAATAGGTGCTGGTTCCCAATCTGGGAAGTCCCCGATCATGTTCCGGCAGGATCAGGCAGAAATTAAGCCCTGCCCATCACACTAAATAAATGCCTAGTAACAAGAAACAATGTAAGTTTACTTCCCCAAAGATACGATCAGTTTCCTGTTTTAATTTGTAAATACCTCTCTGTAGAAGAGAGTGTGACACCAACCGAGTCTTTCGTTTTCCTGCTTTACGGGTGCTGGTTTCCTCTTAAAATCCCCCCCGTTTACACTTCAGGTCGAAGCGTCTCTGCGCCTCAGTGATCAAAACATGGTTTGAGAACACCAAACCACGTGTGAAATCTACTTCTGTGTTTTGTTTCTTTTCATCTAAAGAGAAAAACGGGAGATGTTTTTTGTATATGTGAAAAACGGTGTTAAAATTGAGTTCATCTTTTTTCTTCAACTTCAGTTTATTTATAGAAAGAATAGTACCCTCTAAGTACATTTACTCAAGTACTTACGTACAATTTTGAGGTACTAGTACTTTACTTGAGTCTTTCCATTTCATGCTACTTTATCTTTATACTCCACTACATTTTAGGGGAAAATGTTGTATTTTTCAGTGCACTTTCACTGCATTTACTCGAGAGCTATAGTTGCTGATTACTTTTAAAGGGACTGTTTGTAAGAATTTGCTTGTTAACAGCGACACCTGTGGCCGTTAAGTCAACGAAAGTCAGCGTCCTGTTGCTCGCGCTCGCGCTTGTGCTCGCTTTACATAGACATGAACGAGCATCGCTCAAAACAGTGAGGTGTCACACGTCAGCTAAAACCACAATATCACTCTATATTTCAGCTGCTTGGCAGTAATGTTAGCTGACCAGACGAAGGTCTCTCCATGAATCAATGCTGATCCTAGTGTTGGCTTTTCCTGCCTCAGCCTCCCGACCGCGGCCGGAGGGAACAGGGGAGACACCGGAGTTTTGGTCGGAGACGATAACGTTTCTCTCTGCGGAGCCCCGTCACTTCACAAGACACGGGAAACCTCTGTTGGTCTGGAGGAGCTGCAGCAGTTATTTCTGCCCAAACGTCCACTGTACATTCACTAGATATTCTCAGAGCTAAACTAACTCTTCTGCAGTGTGTAGTGTGCGCGCATGCATGTGAGGTGGACCAGGAGAGCGGGTGAGAACGAGCGCGGTGTGTGAGTGAAGGCAAGCAGGCCGAGGAGCAGAGTACAGCAGAGACTCCGACCCTGGAGACCAAAGCTACGGTCTCCCCCGCGTCCTCCGACCGCGGCCAACACTGTTTTGCAAGACGGGCTTCACTAGATAGAACTTTGGGGTTTCGGTGCTTCCGTGTAGTTTGTGTTGGAGTCTGAGTCTGAACAGCGTAGCCACACGGGAGCGTGCATGGGACACCGACCCGCAATGATTTATACGTGTAAGAAGTTACAAACAGTCCCTTTAAGGATTAAGATTTTACATTTTAAAAATGTGATATAAAATAGCATGCATTGTTAAAGATTAAACTATATAAAGTAGTCAAAATTAGCTACACCTCGACTAACTGCAACAACAAAAAATGCTCCTTTCATATTTATGCAACAGTATTAAAGGAGCTATTGATAACATTGATAACATTCAGCCACAGAAGTGGGAACCAGACGTCAGATATCTTCAACAGAGATAAACAAAATATTCATTTTGGACCTGCTTATAATTTTAAAATGACTAATTCACAATCATAATACATTTTTTTTCAGGAAAAGCAATACTTCTATTCAACACCTTTATAAAGGCTCTCTGGATGTATTATTTAAAAACAAATTGTGTCATCAAAAACGTTATCAATAAGACCTTTAACAATTTAATAATGTCATATATAATAATAATATGTCTGTCATAGGAGACATTTTTCTGCAGAACAGGTACTTTGACTTAATAGTAAAGTAGCTAGTAACTTAGCTAATTAAGTACATTTAGCTGATAATGCTGTTACTTTTGCTTAGAGTTCAGATGCAGGACTTTTACTTGTAATGGAATATTTTTAAATGTTTGTACTGGTACTTTTACTTTAGTAAAGAATGTTAGTATTTCTTCCACCACGGTCGGCATAGCAACGATAATTTTTACGATGTGACCGAGTGACCAAACAGAACAAAAGTGGTCCAAGAATTGATCCCTGTGGAACACCATATTTGACCTTAGACTAGGAAGTACATTATTATTATATTTATATATTTATTTTTGTCTGTTACCCACTGTTTACTTGTTTATTTGATACACAGAAGCAGTGTACATCTTTAGGCTTATTTATGACTTTCATTGAGAGTGGTCTTTCCTCTCGCTCCAGCTTCAGTGGCTGAATAAATACTACGAGACAATCCGGAGGCTGGTGGGTCCTGAACTGGACCAACAGGGACTACGTGAGGAGAAGGACTGGATGTTCAAACACACAGAGTCCTTCGTGGAGTCTGGATCCTCTGCGTCTGTCTGTTCCTCCTCGCTGACCCTCGTCGCTCTGGCTGTCGCTCTCCTCCACAACGTCATCTGAGCATCTTTGTCTCTCTCTTTTGCACATTCACGGCAGACTTGCGCACTAACGTTACTCCTATGCAGTCTCTATTGAGCAGCTAAACCAGTTTGAGAGATGCACTGCAATTTTTTGCATTTTTTGCATTGAAGGATATATTTGTTTGATAATTTAACTGGGTGGGGAAAATGTCTGGTATTTTGGTGTTTAGAATTATCTTTTGTGTGATTGTTGATGTTTTAGCTTTTTTGGTTTTTAACCTGGACATTTCTTAGACCAGCTGATATAATTTCTATTTTATTAAATTAATACTCTTTAAAAAGAAAGGTGTGGACACGAGTCATGAATCTGATGACTTTTTGACTTGACAAAATTAAAAAGACTTGCAACTCAACTTTGACTTTAACACTAGTGACTTGTGACTTCATAGATAGATAGATAGATAGATAGATAGATAGATAGATCCCTCTATCAGTAGTAAAAAAAAATAGAAATATAAAATATGGCAAAAGACAAATAGTAAATAGAATTTAAAAAAAATATTATAACAATAACAATACAATATCTGAATGGATGAAAATACATATATATATATATAAATATATTTTACATAGCAGCAGTACACAGACTCATTTATAAGGGGTGTATGACCTTAACCAGGCGTCTGCAACCTGCGGCTCCGGAGCCACATGCGGCTCTTTAGCTCCTCTCCAGTGGCTCCCTGTGGATTTTTAAAAATGGAAATGAATAACTGTTTTTTGTTTACATTTTCATTTGTATTTATCATAGTTGTAGGTCTATGGTACGACGGTACGACGGAGTATTAGGGCCACATTGAGAAAAACAAAAAATCAGAGATTTCGTGATTAAAGTCGTAATATTATGACAATAAAGTCATAATATTATAAAGTAGTAATTTTACGTGTTATTTTCTTTTTTTCTCTAGTAAAGTTATGACTTTATTCTCGTAATATTACGACTTTTTTCTCGTAAAGTTATGATTAAAAAATATATATATAAAATAAATAAATGTAAAAATAAAAAATAAAAGTATATATATATATATATATATTTATATGTTATTAAAAGTGTTTAGCGGATTAACCAATTTTTCACCGGTACTTTGAATCAATCTCACAGCAGCCAATCATCATCGAGCATCCTGTGTGGGAGGAGGAGCTAAAGGAGCGTTTGGTATTGACACCGGCAGGCAGTGATACCGGGCGGTTTAGCGACGGTTAGCGCCGGTGGCGTCACTTTAAAGACGCTGTTGTTAATACAAAACGGATGATAACAAGCAAAACATGTGGCTAAAAGACCCCAGATAGAAACTCAACAACTTCCAACCTCGTCCGACTCTTGAAGGCCGCACAAAGAGCGGTAAGTGGAGGCTAATACTCTTCAGCTAGTCGTGCTTAAGCTAGCCACGGACTTGTTCTGGTCGCTAGGTAACCAGGAGAGTAAACCGGAAGTTATCTCCATAGTGTAAAAGATAGCAAATGAGGCCAAATTTGTGATCCTATATTAAATACTATAGGTTTGTCAGCTGATAACTTTTACTTCTATCTATCTACCTATTTATATTTATTTTTTTACTTTATTTTATCTTATTCATTTTAATCTTGCCTTAATTTGATTTGCGCCCTGACAGCCAGCCACCCCTCTCAAGCACACACACACAGTCACATGATATTGATCTTGCCCAGTTATGTTGGCTTTTTTAAAGTTTTCTTTCTTTATTATTTTTATTTATTTATTTATTTGTTTGTTTGTTTATTTGTTTATTTATTTTTATATTTATATTTATTTATTATTATTTTTATATTTATTTTTATATTTATGTGTTTTTATGAATACAAAGAAATTAGGCTTTTTTTTGGTAAATTTACACTTGTGAATGTGGAACTTCGCGAGAATTAAAATGAAATTAATAAGAAAAAATGCATTACTGTCTTTGTCACTGTAATCATAGCAACCAAATATAATATTTCTATAGTACAGTGCAAAATCTGAGAAAATGTTAACAAGTATAAAATTATTGACATCTTTCCACAATTTACATGTAAATTTACAGGATCACTGCTTGCCATTATGAATCCAAAGTATTCAGGGTCATATCTCCTCAGCACACGCTTTGAGCTTTTACTGGTGCAGGATTGTCTCCAAAACGACTTCTTCATTTAAAAAAATGCTCCAATTTGTGTCACCGCATCCGAGAACGTTAGCTATGTCTGTAAAGGGGAGACTCGTGGGTACCCAGAGAACCCATTTTCAAGGGACCTCCTTAAAATGGCCACGCCAGTTTGTCTTCGCCAAAATATAGCGTTATATCTGGAGCGTTATTTAAAGCGCTTCCCGACGAGCTAGCATGACACATGACCAATGTATTCCTTCGTTTTTTTAGTTTCATATGATACCAGTATCTCTACTCTAGCTTTAAAACTGAGCCCGCTACAACCTCTGAAAGACAGAATAGCGTCCGTCGGAGTTTTAAGTTAATCTAACCATTTGGCAGTACCTCCGCGGCCCACAAGATGGCGCTTTGAGGCCCACCAGTGGGCCCCCGCCCAGGAGTTGAGAATAGCTGCTGTATGCTATATGGAAATTTCAGTACAGCGAAATCACAGCTATTAAAATGTGTGACCGGGTTTAAATAATGTGGTAACTATGTTTGGTAACAGCTATCAAAATAAAGCAAGTAATAAAGTATGATAAAAACGTTTGAGGGGCAATATAGCTGAAATATTTAATCAGGTGACAGAATAAAGTGTAACATCTCCTGTTTCATGTCTTTGTGCTAAGCTAAGTTAGCTGTCTGCTAGTGGTAGCTTCATATCAAACGTCGCTAAAAGCCACTGTCTCTATTTACTTGAGGACATGTTTTTTTTTATTCATCATAATTAAATTTTTCTATAAAAAACTACATTAAACGAAAACGAAACAAATCATACTTAAACTTGTCATTTAAACAGCTGTGAGCAGATCTTGCGGTTTTACTTCTCCCACATGTGAAGAGCTCATACCGGCAGACGGCCGGTTGCCTGGCAGCTCTTCTGCTAGCGCGGGTTGAAGGTGTGAATGTGCTGCCATCGCTCCACGCCCGGTATCGGCATGCTCTTGTCAAACATTACTAAAAGCACATGAAGAAACCTTCAGAGAAAAGTCATAACTATCCGTTCTGCGTTGGGGTTTGTGGTCAAGAGGCCCTGAAAAAGAGGAACAACAAGTATGAGATCATTGTTCTCTGGGATAAAAGGCTCTTCTGCTGTGTGTTTTTTTTTTTATGCAGTTGCTGTTAAATAGTTGAAATACTGTAATTTTGACATCTGTGTTTGCTAGCCAGCAGTCTTCTTCTTTGCTGTTTTCATTCTCAAAACATAGTCAAGTGAAACTTTATTTGTAATACAGCACATTAAACTCAACCGCAGTTAAACGAAAGTGCTTTGCTCCATAGCTAGTGGTCAAAACTCCGCAGGGTACCTCTAAGTACTGTACTTAATACTGTTGGGCAATTTAATCTACAACAATTCATCATATTTTATTAACTGATCATATGTTTTAAATGTAAAATCTTTAAAGTAACTATAGCTGACACATGCATGTAGTGGAGTAAAAAGTACAATATTTCCTAAAATGTAGTGGATTAGTCTACTTTAACGATGCTGTTTCCACATGAATGCATCAGTCATAGTAATATAATACTCTTGTATTGTCTAACATTATACAGTAATGGTTAGGGCTGCAACGATTATTTTCCTTCTTGATTAATCTGTCAATTATTTTTTTCAATTAATCGATTAGTTGTGTGGTCTATAAAATGTCAGAAAATGGTGAAAAATGTGGATCAATGTGGTTTCCCAAAGCCTTAGATGACTTCCTCAAATGTCTTGTTTTGTCCACAAACCAGGGTCTGAAATTAGCACCCGCCACCCGCCAAATCATCAGGACACCTGCCAGTTTGGCAGGCAGGGAAAACGCTAGCGATGGGAATAGAGAACCATAGTTGTCCGTTTTCTTGGCATCTCATGCCTCCGTGACTATCGATTCCTCTTTCATTGATGCTTTCCGTCAGTTATGCTGCACAATGACACATATCATGTTTCAGTTTGTTTTGGACCGGAGACACTGCGGAGAGAAAAAAAAAAGCGCTCAACAGGATGGCGCTACTACTACTTAACCTGAGGGGACGCACCCTATTTTTCCTGATAATGCGACAGTGTGAACAACAAATCTGTGTTGAAATCAACAGGATGAGAGTTAATAACGTAACCTGTTAGCAGCCGGTGGGCAGCACAGTACTGATTGGATATATAGCGGAGATACTAACGTTAACGGGGGTGCCACTCAGTTATTACTACGAGAAGTTCAAAGTCTGCTCAGGAAAAAGGACTATTGGGCGAAGGTAGATTACAACGTTATCATGATGTGTTCAAATGTAATCTCGTAAAATTAAGTTTTTGGCGAGAAACGGTGTAATTCGAACACTGTAATTTACCATGTATATAATGTTTTTTGTATAAAATATATCGAACATTGAATGACATCAGATCTGAAATGTTATTCCTTCATTTAGCGCAGAGATTTCAAAAGTGGCAGATAAAATTTCTGAGTGGCAGACACAAAAGAATTCTTGCCTGCCAAAGTGGCAGGCAGTGAAAAAAGTTAATTTCAGACCCTGCAACAAACTCAAAGATATTCAGTTTACTGTCATAGAGGAGCAAATAAACCAGAAAATATTCACATTTAAGAAGCTGGAGTCAGAGAATTTTGACTTTATTTTCTTAAAAAATTACTCTTACCGATTAATTATCATAATAATTGTCGATTAATTTAATAGTTAACAACTTGTCGATTGATCACTGCAGCTCTAGTAATGATATTTTAACATTCTGAAAGGGGCTATTCTGTATGATGAATACTTTTACATTTTGATACTTGAACTATATTTTATAATATAATACGTATGTACTTTTACTGCAGTAACATTTTTAATGCATTACTTGTACTTGTAATGGAGTACTTCTACGTTTCTATATGGTGTAGTATTGCTACTTTAACTTGAGTAAAGGATCTGAGTACTTCTTGTACCACTACCTCTGAGGTTTCAGGTAACCTCAGGTGGAATCAAAATCTGTTGTGCCTATTGTTTTTGTCTCTTTTAAAGATCTGCAGACAGATGAGTTTGTTGCCAGTCGAGTGACAGGAAACTAAAATAGGGCATGCTCTTATCATGTGGTTTTCTACCCAACCAAAATAACAAGCTAAACTTGACTTACAGTTCACTTCCCCTCTCCTGCTTCTACTACCAGTGTTTGCCTTGTCCGTGTCCTGAGTGTACATCCAAACGCACGCACATTTCTGTGACTCACTCAAGTTGTTTTTTGTCTTAATTGTCTTTTTTTTACAGTCTCAACATGTGTCTGGCCTTGCATACACGTTAGGGCTGTCAAAGTTAACGCCATAATAACGCCTTAATGCAAAATTTGTTTTAACGCCACTAATTTCTTTAACGCATTAATGCAACTTGCAATTTTTAGGTTGTAGCGGGCTCAGTTTTAAAGCTAGAGTGAAGATACTGGTATCATATGAAACTAGAACATCGAAGGAATACATTGGTACCAACCATGTCATGCTAGCTTGTCGCGAAGGAGGCTAAAATGACCCAAACTTATGCAAAAACTGTCATGGCCAGTTTCAAAGGGGTCCCTTGACCTCTGACCTCCAGATATGTGAATGTAAATGGGTTCTATGGGTACCCACGAGTCTCCCCTTTACAGACATGCCCACTTTATGATAATCACATGCAGTTTGGGGCAAGTCATAGTCAAGTCAGCATTATTATTTGAGCATATATTTTATGCTAAATGCAGTACCTGTGAGGGTTTCTGGACAATATTTATCATTGTTTTGTGTTGTTAATTGATTTCCAATAATAAATATATACATACATTTGCATAAAGCAGCATATTTGCCCACTCCCATGTTGATAAGAGTATTAAATACTTGACAAATCTCCCTTTAAGGTACATTTTGAACTGATAAAAAATGTGCAATTAATTTGCAATTAACTATGGTCACTCATGCGATTAATCGCAATTAAATATTTGAATCGATTGACAGCCCTGATAAATATCCTCTGTTGGAGAAGCTGGACTGTCTGATCACCAGTTTGTGTTGTTGTTGTGACCTCCGGTAGCTGCTGCAGACTCCTCTGCTGCAGCTGCAAAGCCGTTAACTGAGTTTCTAAATATGTCATCCTTAGATTTCTTTCACTTCCACACTTCAGGTGCGATGATAAATACGTGCTCATTTGAGTGTGATGGCGCTGTAAAATCCAAAAAACATAATTTGACACAGAGCTGGTTGACGACTCAAGAGTTGCTGTGTTGCGTGTTAGAGATATTTCCTTACTTTACTTCAACATTTTGCTGAAGTTGAGAACTGACGTCTGTGGGAGTAGAAATGTTGTAACACAGCGACATTGCAGCAAGAGATGACTTCGTTGCTTTAAAACATCTGCTCCTTATTGATAATCCTTAGAGAGCTTTTATCAGACTGAACATATGAGTATAATATATACAATATAAATATGAGTAAACAGAGGTTGATTGATCACAATATTTAAAAAATGACCTCTATTAAGCAAGATTATCAGGAAAAATACTTTCTTTTTAACCTTTATTAGCCCAGCTGGATGACATTTACATGAACTGTTTCGTGTGAGTCGGTTCAGTTTGCCACAGAGAGTTTGTAGCACGCAGGGCTGAGAACATACATGCAACAAAGCCACTAACCTCTGTGTGTAAACCAGAGGACCAAAAACAGGGTTTGCCTCTTCTAGTTTCTGTGTGGCCACGTGACTTCCTCTCAGCTTCTGCACTTCGTGCGGCTGCAGCGGAGTTCAGCTCTACCTTTTTTTTTTTTGTATCTGACACAACTTTCGCAGTGACAGCACGGTGACAGAAACCCTCACTGATTAAGACCGGTCTATCGCTCTCACTGCTTTTTATCCAGAGAGATCTCTTGAAGGACCACTGAAGAAGAAGATGTTGAGGCGAAAGCCATCCAATGCCTCGGAGAAGGAGCAGGTGCAGGTGCAGAAGAAGAAGGTGAGTAATTATTAGTTTGTTTTGGAAAGTTTAAAGTGAATGTGCTCAAATTGAGCTTTTATAAATATGTAAATAATACAGACTGTGATTGTGAAGAGGTCTTTATCACATACTTTTAAACACTTTGTGTTTGCATTTCATCATCTTGTACAGCTGTCTTTGTGTGCACATCAGCACAGGATGTCTGCTCAAGTTAGTGGAAAACTTTGTGGTGAAACCACACACACAAACACACACAACTTAAAGCTCGAACGTTAAACCTTTTAACGTTTTAAAAGTGTCTAAATACGCTCAACATATTCTTTTAGAAGTGTAAAGTTCCTCTATTCTGGCAGGGTGAATCATTGCTGCAGATGTAGTTTGAGTCATAACTGGCTTTGTGGCTTCTGGTGCCTTCGTCTCCAGCAGCTGCCATGAGAGCGAGCCTCCTACGCTCGACACCAGTGCCCATATTTTCCATCAACATCTACCCTCCTGTGGTCCAATTCAAGCCTTGTCATTACACATCTCATTGTCTTTGTTCTCGGCAATCGTCTCCTAACACACAGTTGTCACTGGCGATAATCGAGGATGGAGAGCGTCATTGTTCGCGTCACCGCGCTCTGAGTATCAGCCGGTAATAGGAGATTGATTTTGTCTGAAAGCTTTGTGGCTTTTTTAGGGACGAGAACTGGTGGCAGGAAAAACAGATATTTACCAGCAGCACTCGTAAGAGCCTCATAATAATAAAAGGTCACTTGTTCCCTTGAGTGCACTGGTGGTTAAAATCTGCAGGTTAGACGCAGACGGAGACCATCAGCCGCCAGCACCGGCTGGATGTCTGCAACGATTGGCTGCCAGCAGTTTGCTCGAGCTTTGCCCGTTTCCTGTGGTTTAGACAAAGATTCGAGAAGGATGAGCTGCGATAAGATCTTGCACAGCGGCGTGTGGTTATATGGAAAATTAGACAAAGAGTTTCCACAAGAGCTAGAGGAAAAACATTATGCAAAAGAGTCAAAACTATGGCTTTTTTTGGTTCAAAATAAGTTAATTTTAAACATACGCAAGTGACATGCAGACTTGAGCAGAAAGGATCAGTCCTTTTAATTGATTAGTTGATTGGAAGATAATTAATCAGCAGTTATTTTCATAATTATAAATCGATTATTTTTCAAGCATAATTGCCCCAGATCCCTTTGTTCCACCTCCTCAATTATGAAGATTAAGTTTTGTTTATTTGCAAATTGGTTGGAGAAATTTTGAGACGTCATCTTGGAAGAATCATCAGATTAATCTATAATGAAAATAATCATGACCAGACTTTGAATTCAGAAAAGAGGATTTTACAGTCAGTTTAAACTAATCTAGACACATGTACTGTACCTTCATACTGGTATTGAGTTCAATGATGAATTGGGGTTGTTGTTTTACACTTTTAGATTTTTCTCTTCCTGTTATGTGTCTTTGGTGAGTTTAAAAACCCACAAGTCTTCTAAAAACAAAATATTTATTACAGGGATTCTCATGAATCGCCACACGTGGTTTTCTTTGTGTTTCCAGCTAAACTGCTCACCTAGATTTATAAAAAATGTTCAGCCGCAGCTACAGTACCGTCTGCAACGTGACCCAGATTCACGACCTTTGATAACTGTGAGGAGAGACATGGGCAGTTGTTCCTTCTGAGAAATCCCTCTGCCGATTCATTCTGTTCGCACATTTGAAGAGATAAGAGATAAAAAACGTGTGTGTGTGTGCACAACCGTGAGATGAGCTTTATCAGCGGTTGCTGGTAATGACTTTTTGTTCGCACCGTTTGCTTTGTGGTGAAAGTTTTTTATTGCCGTCCCTTTTTCTGGCTTTTATCATTATTATGATTTCAAAATGAATTCTTTGTGTGTTTCCAGCTCACTCTGCAGAGGTCCAGCAGCTTCAAGGATTTTATGAAGCACAAACCAACCTCTCCTGTTGTGGAGAAGGAGTTCACCTTGGAGGAGAATGTAAGCTGGACAAACATACACATGACAAACACACATCATCAGACAAACAATACATCACTAAAAAAGTAGAAGTAGATATCTTCTGAACTCTTTGTGTTTTAAGTTCCTGAATGACAGATGTTTTATCACGTTGTTCCTCATCCGTCCTGCAGTGTACCGTTTCACCCAGAACCTAAATGACACAGAAGAAAGCAAAGTGCACAAAGGACAAAGTGTTATCAGTTCCAGGCTGTTACAGAAGTGAAGCAGTTTGTGCTTCCTGATTCGACACACACTGCTGCACGTGTGGGCAAATGTTTTAACACTTTAAAATTCACAGAACTGTAATAACTTCCCAGTAACGTTCCGCGTACCCTGGAGGACAAATAAGCGTAGAAGTGTAGAAGAAGAGAGGAAGTAAGAAGGAGAAGCATTGCACAGAGCCCAGATGACAGCAGCATGCAGACAGGATGTCCTCTGGTCTGTCAAGCAGAGAGCCTGTGTGTCAGACAGACAGTTGCAGAAGCAGCAAGCATTTAACCAGGAGGTCCTCCCCCAGAGAATTTAGGCATTTTGATTCAATCGATTAAAATATTTAATCGCAATTAATTGTATGATGCTTTATAGTTAATTACGATCATACATTTTTTATCTGTTCAAAATATACCTTAAAGGGAGATTTGTCAAGTATTTAATCCTCTTATCAACATGGGAGTGGGCAAATATGCTGCTTTATGCAAATTTATGTATATATTTATTATTGGAAATCCATTAACAACACAAAACAATGACAGATATTGTCCAGAAACCCTCACAGGTACTGCATTTAGCATAAAAAAACATGCTCAAATCATAACATGGCAAACTGCAGCCCAACAGGCAACAACAGCTGTCAGTGTGTCAGTGTGCTGACTTGACTATGACTTGCCCCAAACTGCATGTGATTATTATAAAGTGGGCATGTCTGTAAAGGGGAGACTCGTGGGTACCAATAGAACCCACATATCTGGAGGTCAGAGGTCAAGGGACCCCTTTGAAAATGGCCATGACAGTTTTTCCTTGCCATATTTTAGCGCAAGTTTGAAGCGTTATTCAACCTCCTTCTAGTTTTAAAACAGTGCATAACACGTTATTATGGCGTTAACTTTGACAGCCCTAGTGTAAACACAAAAATCTTGAAAATGTTAAGTTTGGCATGAGAATGTGAGTGCAGAGTACTGTAACAAAATCTCACAAGAAAACAGCTCTCTGTTACATCTTATTATTTATGGACACTCACTATCAAAATCAACCACTAGCTGCCAGTTTGTAGAAGCAACAGAATGATTTTGATTGTTTAAAAAAAGTCTTAATAGAGCCACCTCAAACTATCCTCCTGAATTAATGCTTTATTTTCTTATAAATCTAACAGCACTTTAACGCTTTATTTTCCTTTGCAAATTAGAGGGGACTCGACCTCTGTGTCCTCGCACAGCGCAGTGTCGCACAGTGCATTTGCTGCAACTAAGTGCCTCCATAAAAATACTGAAAACATCATTAGCTTTCATTACAGAGCCAGCAGACGGAGTTGTGTTTGATAACGCGCTCTGAAACTGAGCTTTCAAGCACCTGGCTGCAATAGAAAGTAGGTGTGTGTGTGGGTGTACATGTGACTTTGAGGGTAACAGCAGTGTGTGCGTGTATGTGTGTGTGTGTGTGTGTGTGTGTATGCAAACCCCATTACCACAAAATCTGTGGGTTTTCTAGTTAGTGAGAAGTGAATACTTGACTGTGACGCCACCGTGACACTTAATTTATGTCAATGGCATAAATTCACTCAAACTTTACCTCATTTTACTGATTTAAATGTATTTGTACCACATATCCTCTCATCTCCTAACACCTGTTTTTTTTTTTTTTTTACTCTCGTCTCAGGTGGCAGACGGTGTAACAGCCGAGGAAGCGGTGAAAAGTGGCAGCAAACTGGGAAAGAAATGGCGCAACGTCATCTCACGTACCATGACCCGAAAAACCTCCAAGATGGTGCAGAAGGCTCTGGCTGAAGAGGGGGTAAAATCCTGTTTACAGTTACACTGACATGATCACAGAGTTTAAACAGTATCAATATATTTTAAAACTTTAAAACAGTATCTAAAAATTATAATTATTGAACTATAAAGGTTTACTTATATAAAAACTCACCGTGACATCTTCACTTAGAGCTGCAAAAGATTGAAATTGTCTCCATCTAGTGGACGAATGTAGGTACTGTTGTTTTCAAAAGAGAAGCAGAATGTCTCAGTTGTTTGATTTTCAGTGTAGGAAAGTAGCTAAATACGTTTACTCAAATACTGTACTTCAGTAAATACAAGTACCTACAATTTGTACTTGAGTTTTTCTATTTCCTGCCCCTTTACACTTCTACTCCGCTACAAACTAGAGGGGAATTTTGTACTTTTTTTACCATATTGAGCTGGCTATATTTTTTATATAAAACACATGATTAGAATATGATGCACTCTTATAGATTACACTGACCAACAGTATATAAAGAAGTTAAAATTGTCTCCTCCTCGTCCAGCTATGTTTATGTTTAAAGTTATTTACATACAAAATACAAATCACATGAAAGAAATATAAAGTATGTGTGAGGTTGCGGTAGAAACCTATTATGGCTCATACAAATAAAAACACACCAAGAGACATACAAAAGGTAAAAATATTACCCCCCAAAAATCAGCAGTACATTTTAAATGTTATTGTTTATAGAAATGCAGAGAAGCAGGATTATATGCCGTATTTACAGTATAGTTTATGTCAGCAGAGCATTTCTCAGTTTATTTTTGTACATAGACAATGACACAGAGGAATTAATTATTAAAAGGAAAATGGTTCACACACATCAATGCATCATCAATGTCTAATAAGATATAGTAGTTTCATATTGAGCACTTTAACTTTAGATACTTAAAGTACATTTGCTGATAAAACTACTTTTGCTTTCATGTAATGAAGTATTTTTTACGTAGTGGTATTGCTACATTCACTAAAGTAAAGAACCTGAATTCTTGTAAAATGTAGTAAAAGGTTATCTGACAAGTCAAAAGTATGACTAAATACATCAATAAATAATAGTATTAGTCAAATAGTTAGAATGGAGTGGAAAAAAAATGTGAGGCTTTATACTTTTTTGCTTTACTACCAATTAGTTCATAAAATAAATTAACTTATTTTACTCTTCTTTTTATCTTTCACTAGCTTATTACTTACTAGCCAACATTAGTTATATTTTTGACTTGTCTGATTATCTTTTACTACATTTGATCAGTTTCGGGGCTCCATATTAAATATGACATTATTGTTGCTTCTAAAAATATATATATATTCTATCAACTTATTTGGTTATTTAATTTATTATTATTATTATCACTTTTTTTCTCTTTGTATTATTATTATTATTATTATTATTAATTTTTAATTTTTATTTTATTCTATTCTTTTTTTGTTTATTTATTTTTATTTTATTTCAATTTTGACTGCTGATGATGTTTTCTGTAGTGTACTTATTGTGTTCGTCTCTAAGCTCAACTACTTAAAAATTGGTTTATAAACTATTGTAATTACAAACTGTAAATATGAAAACAACCTCGAAAAAATGAAGTATAAAAAAATTATCAGTAAAGCTTTATCATTATGTGACCTTCAGTTAACATTATTAACTGAGTGAGCTGAAGGTGAATTGACCTCTGACCTGCTCTGTTGTCCTGTGACGTCTCCAGGGAGAGAGCGGTGAGGAGCTGTCTCCGGTCTCTGCTGATTGGCGTCCAGATCTGATGGCAGGTCAGAGGACGTCCGTGTGCTCCACGGGGTCAGAGGACACGGCGCCCAGCCTCATCAGCCGCCAGCTCTCAGGCGGTAAGTCTACATCTGTGAACCGCAGCTTTTCAAGCTGTGAGTGAGAGTTGAAGGGGGGGATGTGGAGGTAGAGAAGTAGAGATACTGCGTGAGGTGACACACAGACATGATACACTTATTATTACATTCAGTGTTAATAACACCTCCAGAGGATATCATCATCTCTGACGTCCATGAGTAAATAAACATCCATAAATCCACTTAGAAATCAGAGAAAAAAAAATATGCTCCAGCTCCAGAACTCGCCTGAGAATCATCACGGTTTTTAAGTTTTCTTCAGAATCAAAGTGATCCAGTGGTAGTTGTCTGTACGTCGTTGAGTACATTGCAAACAGATGTGCTGCCCACTGGCTACTAACAGCTGCCCAGTGGCTACTAACAGCTAACATTAACTAGCTCTCCTCCTGCCGATTTCAACACGGATTTGTTGTTCACAATGTAGCATCATCAGGGAAATTTTCAATGGTTCCCGGGACAACAACACAGTGTTAGTCTTGAGCCCTGACCCCCCCGGTACCTGCGGTACTGTAGAAAAAACGAGTACCGTCACGTTTTCCGAATTTCGACTACCGAAGTGTCGGTCCTCGTGACATCCCTGGTTTTAATGGTGCCAATTTACCAAAAATATAAACGGATATAGGCTAAAAAACTAACTAACTAACTAACTGACTCCATGCCAACATTATACTTCTTGTTTACATCCCCCAAAGCATTATGGGAACATTAGTAAGTCCAAAATATAAGTTGGACAAAGAAATAATAGGAGTGACAAAAAGACATTAATATTGATAGCGCAGCATTAAAAGAGAATATCCCATTAACAGTTCTTTCATTCCTCAAACACCAACACTCTCTGCTATCCATTCATAAGCAGATATTTGCAGTGTGATGAAAACCTGTGGACATAGAGAGGATAAAAAACACAAACCATAAGTATCTGAAGGCTCAGGAATGAATGTGACCCTGCTTGTTCTCTGTACTCCTCAGGTAGCGACAGACAGAGCCTGGACAGTGGATACTGCCAGAGGGACAGCATGAGGCTGGAGGAGAACGGCGTCTCTTACAACGGACCTTTCTGTGGTCGAGCTCTCGTCCACACTGACTTCACTCCCAGCCCCTACGACGTGGAGTCGCTCAAACTCTGTGTAAGTCTGGAGGGGGGGGGGAGTCTTTCTCGCTGCCTCTGAATCTATCGTCTTCACAAGTCGTCCTCCGGGGAGCTTGTTAACCGAGTGAAACAAGACTGGTCGTTTTGATTATCACTCTTCAAGGCAGAGTTTGAACTACACGACACATTACTGACTGCCTGTTTGACAAAATAAGATAATTTTAGTAGTGATTGTGTCACTGCATTGCAAAGTATACAAGAGTACACAGAGAGAAAGTCTGTTAAAGTTTATAGAAATGTCTGTTTACTCATTCAGCTTTTCATTTTCTTTCTTATGCTTCTGCACAAGTTACATTTATTTTGAGTAATTGGAGAGAAGACGGTTCATCAACAGTCGACTCCGAGGAGTATGGACGTATAAAGAGTTATATTTATAGTGATTTATAAACAACCAAACAATTCTGTTCATCCTTTCATCTTTGATAACATCATCATGACTAAGCCTGGCGTTGATGCGTCATCTGTCTTCCAGAAAGGAGACATCATCTACATCATTGAGAAGCCTCCCGTGGGGACCTGGACAGGGAAGCTCAACAACAAAATGGGCTCCTTTAAGTTCATCTACGTCAACCTGCTGCCTGACGAGAGCCCCCCGGTCAGGAGGAGACGCTGCGACAGCAAGAACCGCCGATCCAAAACCAAACCCAAAACCCTGGAGGAGGTCCTGGATGGCATCGGTCTTACTGTAAGATTTGTTACACTGCAGGAGGACTACATCATAATTATTGATGATTATCCGTCTAAATGTTCATGTGTTTATGTTCTTGTTTTTTTCAGGAGCTGAGTTCTTTGCTGTCCATGCACGGTTTTCAGAGCCTGGAGGACTTTGCAGGACTGAAGGAGTCTCACCTCAACGAGCTGAACATCACAGACCCGGACAAGCGCTCCAAGATCCTGAATACCTCCGAGCTGCTGAGAGACTGTAGGTGCACACACTGTAAAGCTGCAATAATCTTTCATAATGATGCTGCAATAAAAAAAACACCTCTAATCCAGAATTTCAATCAAATCTGAGAGAAACGTCCCAGTAATGCTAATTTCAGACTCGCTTTGTGCCACTCTGACTTGTGAGTCTTGGGGGAATACTTTATCCGACCATCATATTTCTTCTGCCTCAGCAGCATAATTAGCTACATTTCATGGCTCAGTTACACAACATTACACTCACAGTTTGAAGTTGTGCTCAGTCGCTTGTGAGAAATCCTTCTCTGTCCTGATATATCTCAGCTCGTCTGCGCTCCAGACGAAACCATTAAACATGATCTGAACGCCGGCTCTGGACAGCAGCTATATGCTGAATAGAGTTTATGGATTAGCGTCACAATTAGCTGCAGCAATGCAGTATTCTTTGTTTGTTGTTGGCTGGCTCTGTTCTCCTCAAATCTTAATGTATCTACTGTATTTAAATTAATATCGGGAAGAGAGATTAGATCTGACGCACTGTGGGGACACGAGGAGGAGACTGTTTGACCCTCTTGGTTTAATGGATATTGTTTTGCTATCTACTTCTATTAATATCATTCTATTGTTGTGCTCAGACATGATAACCTGACCCATCAGACGGTTTGTTACACAGAACCATCTGAGAAGCCGTCATTGGAAACTGTTTTGATGAGGGCAGGCACTTTCAAAAGATACATGGCAGGTGATTGGTTGAAGCATCTGTCAATCTAACTCTTGCCGAAGCCAGTCGGGAGAAGAGCGAAAACATCGCCTTCAGTGCCGTTCTTTGCTCTTCTTTCGATGAAGAAAATACTCTCCAGTTCTGATATAACTGATGCTATCGCAGCTACGCTAACCTCTTCAGGAGCCGCCATTGTTTAGAACGAACAGTCGCTTCACACACGCCTAAACCACGCCTGTACCTGCCAGTAGCTCCTCACAGGACGCTGATTGGTTCGTGGCTTGCCGGACACAAACGTATTACTTGAAGCTTGACGAGATGGATTTTTGTGTGATATGTGATCCTGCGATTCTCGCGTGATCTTGTGGCACCACGAGAATCCAGATGTTGACATGAGACCCATCCAATAATTCTTGAATCTCAACCAGAATTACAATTTATAATTTACCATTCTTCTCTTATTTTGATGAAGTATACTTATTACGTTTGAACAAGATGGGAGGACCTCTCAGAGTCCAGGAGGGATTTATATTTCAGTATTTAAATGTGAGTCTCTTTTGCTCCGTGTAGCTGAAGACGAGTCAGAGCCAGAACAGGAGAACAGGTCTGGGGAGGACGCCAAGGAGCCGAGGGATTCAGGCTGTTACGAGAGCTCGGAGATCCTGGAGAACGGACGAGAGGAGCCAAAGACGGAGGAGGATGCATCAGCATCAGAGAAGCAGACTAACCAGGAGGAGGAGGCAGAGAAACAGGAGCAAGAGGAGAAGCAAACCGAGCAGCTGGACGTTCTGCAGGAGCAGCTGGAGGAGCTGACGGTGGACGAAGGATCCTGAGAAGTAACGGAAAAACATTTATTATATTATCATATCAGGGACTCTGTGGACGGAGGTGTAACGCCATTAAAATGTCTCTTCATTATAAGAGAACGGACCGGTGACAGGAACACAATGTAATGTTCAAATACAGTTTGAACACGATGGTTTCGTTTTCCACAGTTTGCTTGTGCTGTTGAGCAAACAGCAGAGTTTCTGAGTCCGCTGTTTAAATGACCACGATGTTGTTGTTGCCACCGGAGGATATCATGTTTGTTTATAACGGCACCAAAGAAGCAATTAAAAGTGTTCTCTCTCTCTTCATTATGACTGTCTTAAATGTTTTCATGTCGTGCATGTCGTTAAATACAAATACCAATGTCAAATATTTTCACGTATTTTTGCATGTAACTTGAATCTAATTTTTACGTTCAGCTTTTACTTGTGTTTTGTGGTACTTTTCACTGATACTTCTGTTTGTCATGTTATGAGAAGGTTGTTAAAAGTTGCTGTAAATAGAATTTGAATAAAACAGAATTCACTGAGATGTTGTTGATAATGTAAACCTGTTAATTGCTGTTTTAAATGCTTTATCTTTAACAAGTTAACTGAAAATAGCAACTAGTTGAATTAAGTGATATTTTAAATCTATATGCATCCGGGATAATTAATAATAGATATTTTGATTTACTGATCTTAACTCAAGGTTCACTTACCAGCTTGTTTCCAGCCGTGGCCAGAGAAATTATGTGTTAAGGTTGTCCGTCCGTCCATCTGTCCATACGACCCTCATGAACGTGATATCTCAGGAACGCCTGGAGGGAACTTCTTCAAATTTGAGGAGGCGAGTGGAGATATTGTAGATGTACATGAGGCCAGTAGACGGAGCTGAAAGTGCGTAAAAGTTCCGGACTGGGTAACGTCAAACTTAAAAAACAGAGCGAGCAATGGCTAAAGTCTTAAACCGAATTGAAACATATAAATAAAACAGGATCTAAAAGTGTTGAGCAAGATGGGGCTTAAAAACTGGATGAAAATGTAAGTTTATGACTTATAGCTTCTGAGGAGCACACATAACAACATAATTTGACCTTTTTATGACACACTATACTGACTGTTTTTATACTCTTCTGTGAATTTTTATGGCATAGCCTACTACGAAGTTTTTATGGCATAGCCTACTATACTATGACCTTTTTCTGGCATGTGATGTTATGGCTTTGTATGACATACTATACTATGACTGTATGTGGCATACTATACTGTGACTTTTTATGACATTGCCATAAAAATGTATAGTACATACTATACTATAACTGTAAGCGCCACTACAATAATTCACAATTTTTCAGACATAATATACTATGACTTTCTTATGGCATGTGATATTACAACCTTACCTATTTATGACATTTTTCGAAATGGTATACCATAACTATATGACTTATTTTTCGACATACTATGCTATGACTGTATGTGGCATACTATATTGTGACTTTTTTATGGCATACTGTACATTACTATGACCTTTTTCTGGCATGTGATATTATGACTTTTTATGGCATACTGTACTAAGACGTATTTAGGACTTTTTTTTAAATGGTATACCATAACTTTTTTTCGATGTACTATACTGAGACTCTTTTTGACATACTATACTATGACTTTTTTTTACTTTTTTTCAACCTACTATACTACTTTTTTTCGACATACTATGACTTTTTTCATGAAATGTTTCGACATGCTATACTGAGTTTTTTTCATAACAATTTTCGACATACTATAGTATGAATTTTTTTCATAAAAATGTTCGACATGCTATACTATGACTTTTCCAATGAAGTTTTTGACATACTATCCTATGACTTTTTCTCATGACATTTTTCGACATACTATACTATGACTTTTTTTAATGAAATTTCTTGACATACTATACTATGACTTTTTTTTATGAAATTTTTTGACATACTATACTATGACTTCTTTTTTCAAAAAACATTTCGACATACTATACCATGACCTTTTTTTATAAAGTTTTTCAACATACTATACTATGCCTTATTTTAATGACATTTATCGACATACTTAACTATGGCTTTTTTTTCACAAAACATTTCTAAATACTATACTTTGACTTTTTTCAAGAAAATGTTCAACATACTACACTATGACTTTTTTTCATAAAAATATACTATGACTTTTTTTCATAAAGATGTTCGTAATACTATACAATGACTTTTTTTCATAAAAATACACTATGACTTTTTTTCATAACAGTTTTTGACATACTATACTATTACTTTTTTTCTTGTTATTTTTCGACATACTATTCTATGACTTTTTTAAAATACATTTTTCAACATACTATACTATGACTTTTGTGCATTCTTACGACATACTATACTGTGAAATTTTTCAACATACTACACTATGACCTTTTTTGCATTCTTATGATATACTATACTATGATTTTTTTTCATAAACATTTTCGACACTTTACTATGACTTTCCCAATGAAATTGCTTTTGACAGCACGGAGGCATAAAAACGTCATGGTATAGTACGTCATAGAAAGTTATTAAAAAGTCATAGTATAGTGCAAATGCAGTCCATTTACCATCCATGACTTTTTTACGGCATACTATAATTTCAGTCCCCTTGAAACAGTTTTCATTGTCGTGTGTGTGACTGGCTGCACATTTCTGTATTTGGTTGTATTTTCTCTATTTGTAGCTATGTGTTGGCAAATTGGTGAAGAGATTTTCTTAATTTGTAGTGCGTTGAGTTCTCAGGGCCACCGTTAGTAACTCCTATCGAAAGAAAACTTCTTTTAAAAGACAAATAATAATAAGACAATATTGTTTATTTACCAGACACATTGATCATGTAAAAAGAAGTGAAGTAAATTGAATGAAATACATATAATCACAGTGCTGATACTTAAAGTGAACATAAATAAAGAGTTCCATCAATGGTATAGTACTGTATCTGTATACATAACGCAATGTAATAGATTGATCAGAGCATTCAGATCTGACGTCATGGCATTTTAACACAGGAATCATACGTACAAGAGATCAGCTCGGATCTACCGTCTGCAAAACCTTTTAGAGCGAAAAATTAAACTTCAACCGTCCCTTTTTAAAATCTCCCATCCCTTCTTTCATCGAATATCAATCACATACATTCTTGCTTCTCGGTGACAGCAACGCAAAGCAATCAAATACACCAAAAACTGTCTTTAAATACTTTCCACAAAGAAAGTTCAGCCACTAAGTTCAGCTTTAAAAACTGGTCTTGGTTTCGTACTTCTTATTGGAAAGTTTTCCAAACAAATACTCAGCAGTTACACTTTTTTTTTTTTATACTTCACAGAAACAGTACTGCCACACACTTCTTCCATCGGATCTACCTATCTAGGGCTGAAACTATTAGTCAATTAATCGATTAGTCAGAAAATTGATTGCCAACAATTTTTTTAAAGTAGAAATGTTCCAGCTTTCAAATGGAAATATTTTCTGATAATGAATTTAATATTTTGGGGTTTTGCACAAAATAAAATAACTTATGTCAACTTCAATCTGTCATATGTCTTCACTATTTTCTGACATTATATAGACCAGATCATAGATCATCTTTTTAATATATTAAGCTTTAAACTGCTCCACCATTACAATGGAAAATAATCAAACAGCTGCCAACAATCTCAGCATCCTAAAATTAATTTCCCACTCTTTGTGTTTAAATCTTAATTTATTTATTTAACTGTGACTTGAATTGTGTCTTAATAATAAATAATCTCGGGCAGATTTCAGAGTCTGATACAATGCTGTTGACACACTAGAACTTCTACACAAGTATATTTCACAAACACTAACTCTGTCTTGCATACAAACACAATCACTATTACAAACCCTCGCTATCAGCTAACATCATTTAAATACTAAGAATAAGCCTCGCTTTCTCTCTCTTCCTCTTTTCCTTTGTGTGGATGCTGTCCCCTCGAGCGATCTGTGACCAAAACAAAAATAAACTCTCCGGCCACATTAAAAGGCTGAAATACATACGGATGTGTGAAAAGAAAAGGATCTCTCTCTCTCTTGGATTTATTCTCGCCGATAATGAGCCTGCCACAGACGGTTGCAGTGAAGGCGGCCTCGGGTGTAACGTAGGGGGAACTGTCACAGCAAAGATGCAAGGAGAAGGAGAAGAGTTAAATATGTTTTTTAGGGAGGAGGCAGAAGACGGCAGGAAGAGAGAGGACTCGGAGGAAGATCAGCAGGAGGAGGTGCTCAAGCTCACAGGCAGCAGAATTAACACCGACCGCACTTATGCTTAAAAAAAACAAAAACTTGCTGCAATCTTTCCTCCGCACCGATCAGCTGACATTTCAGTTCATCTTTACCTGCTAAAACTATGTACAATTCAACAATGGCTTTGCTTACTTTTTGTTTCACAAGGTTTAATTCAGTGGTTCCCAAACCCGTCAGACCCGTGACCCCTCGAAACCCAGACAATTTCATACGTCTATTCACAGTATTTCATAAGAAAAACGCACAAATTTGTAGAATTATGTGGCATAAATGGTTCTTTCCTACTTGGACATTTCGGGTAATACGCTTTTTATTTGCTTTCTTCGATCGAAACATCTCTCTGTATGCTGACTATGAAGCACACAGCCAGCAGCTGGTTAGCTTAGCTTATTACACGCCGTTGTTGAATACTCAATTCTGATTGGTTAATCACGGCGTTCTGTTATTTCTTTATAACAGACCGTTGCTATGGGCGCAGCTCTGATGTCGGACTCTGGAGGACCGTTTTTGTGTCAAATTATTGATTTATTAAGTAAGTAGCCGTGTAATAAGCGGGATAATGTACAGCTAGCGGGTCATTGTTGTGAAAGAATCCCCTTCAGGGCGATGAGAGACCCGGGTTTCTTTCACAACAATGACCGGCTCGCTGTACATTATCCCGCTTATTACAAGGCTTTGTTGAATACTCGATTCTGATTGGTTAATCACGGCGCTCTACGGTCTTTTATTTCTTTATAACAGACCGTTGCTATGGTCGCAGTTCTGATGTCGGACTCTGGAGGACCGTTTTTGTGTCAAAATATTGATTTATTAAGTAAGTAGCCGGTCATTGTTGTGAAATAAACCACAATATAAATAAGCGACATCACCCTGTCGGGGTTTATTTCACAACAATGACCGGCTCGCTGTACATTATCCCTTACTGAGCATACATA
>CAKAKR010067042.1:8890-35291 GCA_916700685.1 Adelosebastes latens | reverse complement strand
CATAAATGGTTCTTTCCTACTTGGACATTTCGGGTAATACGCTTTTTATTTGCTTTCTTCGATCGAAACCACTCTTTGCATGCTGACTATGAAGCACACAGCCAGCAGCTGGATAGCTTAGCTTATTACACGCCGTTGTTGAATACTCGATTGGCGGTCTGTTATTTCTTTATAACAGACCGTTGCTATGGACGCAGCTCTGATGTCGGACTCTGGCGGACCGTTTTTGTGTCAAATTATTGATTTATTAAGTAAGTAGCTGTGTAATTAGCGGGATAATGTACAGGTAGCCGGTCATTGTTGTGAAATAAACCACAATATAAATAAGCGACATCACCCTGTCGGGGTTTATTTCACAACAATGACCAGCTCGCTGTACATTATCCCTTACTGAGCATACATAGGGGGGAAACAGCTAGCCTCTCTACGCCTCTAAACCTCATTAATTATTTTGTTTAATCTGTACAAAAAAGTGTGAAAACAACAGGAAGTCAACAAAGAGTTGATAACAATAACCAAATGTAATTTAACATATTAATTAATTAGCTTTAGAGGTGCTGTTTCCAGTCTTTATGCTAAGCTGAGCTAACTATTTCCTGGCTGTAGCTTTATATTTACTATAGGGACATAAGAGTAGCATCGATCTAAGATGATCTCATCTAACTCTCTGCAAGAAAGCAAATAAGCCGTTTCCAAACATGTCTAACTCTTCCTTCAATCATCTCGTGACCACTTAGATTCATCTTGCAACCTCCAGGTTGGGAACCACTGGACTAATTAGTGTATAAACGTTGGCATTTCTCATTTTACCGCTGTTATCAGTGGTTAGAACGGATCTCTAGGACTTCTCTGTTGGTCGACCTCCGTTGCATTTGATGGTGCAACTGTTTTGATAAGGCACTGTTACTACTAGTGTCTACTATCATCAGAAGTCAGGCCTTTTCTCTCTCACACACTGGGACTCTCTGGCTGAGACTTTTAACTTTCCATCTATTTCAGAGCACCGGCGTCCTAACTACATCCTTGATATGTATAAAAATGGAAGGACAGGCGTTGGTCTGGATCACTTAAAAAAAAAAAAAGTTGTATGTAAGTAACAACAGTATTGAATGCAGCAATATCAGAATACAAGGTAGATTTTAACTTGCCTGCCTGGAAGGAGTCTTTAGGGACATCTCAGCTACGGATTTGTATGTCCTCCTTCCTGCAAGGACATCATGTGTACTCGCACACTTACTGGTGTCACGCCTTCTTTCATCAAAAGCTGCTTGTCCAGCCTTCTCATGGTTTGCATAGGGCATGTAATGAGCACAGAAAACTGACTGTATGTAAGTGTTATACATGTCCAGAAGTAATATTGTCTTTGCCAGACACTTGCAAGGAGTATATTTGAACTGGCCTCTCACAATAAATGTCATTATACAATTTTAAATAAAGAACAAAAAGTAGTATTGACAGTCGGAGCGACCCACAGGTTACCTGTGAGGATGTCATACACTTGGAGAGTTTATTTTTCTCTGCAGTTCTTCCAACAGCTTCTCCCCCTGTGTGTCTTTTCCATGCAGTGTTCAGGAGACAGAGGAAGCTGCTGACGTTCCATTAAATCACTCCCCCCCCTCCTGCAGGAGTAAATGTCAATCAGACGGCTCTGCAGCTACTGGTGAGGAGAGGAGGGAAGAGGAGGAGCTGCCGCAGAAACGCTGCTCTTCTGGCGGAATGTAGAGCGGAGAATAACCGAGTCACCCGCGCAGTAATCACATATTGATTATTAATGTTTCAGTTACTGACCAGGCAGGATGCCGGGGAGGAGAGGCCACGACGAGAGCCGAGAGCCGCCTCCTCATGCAGCTAATGGGCCTTGTCCTTGACGACGGATGCTTCTGCATCGGTCTCCGGTGAAGCCAGGGGCGGGACCTTTGGAGCAGGAGGGAGTTCCTCTTTGGGGGAGGCGCTCTTCTCTGCTGAGGCGGCAATGCTCGGCTTGGCATCGTCAGGCGTGTGCTCGTTAGGGATGAGTGGAGCTGTAGTTTTCTATAGGCGGGGAAAAGAGAGACAGACAAAGTGAGCTGCAGCAAAGCATCACGGAAATGAATACATGCAAACAACAGCTTGTTAGCTATCTAGCCAGTAATCTTTCAACAAATTGCTAGATATAAATAGCTATCTAGCACTAGATAGCTAGCTTTCTGTCGCTAAATTGGTGGTTCTTGATTTAATTTAACTTTATTATTATTATTATTTTTTGTACCCAATGGTTAAACCTGCAGTGCGGACCTGTGTCTACCCCGTCTGGCAGTGAGAGTAATTACAAAAACACTGTTGATCATGTGCTATCGTACGCTGACCGGCTGGTCTCACACAGCCAGCAGCTCCTCACAGCAAAGACAACACTGGCGACGCTACGCAAAATAATCTCACTTCCGCTCTAAAACGGAAGTGAGAACACAAAATGATGCAATGCGGAAGCGCCCTCGTTCAGGCAAAAAACAAGATGTATCCCGTTGGAATGTGTGTTTTTGCTGTGTGCTCATTTAGCCACTGCTCCTAAAACACTTATGATGGGTTAAATGCAGAGGTCAGATTTCATGTATGTACCTGTATGTTCTATGACAAATAAAGGTTTTTCTTCATCTAGTTGCTTGATGTGGAATTGCGTTTCGTTTGGTTATCCTGAGCTTTTAGCCGAGCTTCTTCCCGTTATGTGGGTATGCAGGATGAATATATTGCTACATGTTTAACATGTCCTTATCTGGTGTTAGTTGCAATGCGTGCAACTGCCTCCCGGTACTGGGGGGGGGCGCTCATGCTCACATTTATCAACAAATTAATGCTATAGCTCTGATCGCTATGATTGGAAACTGGGTCCAATGAATGGGGATTCACTCTGATCGCTTTATTGTTTGGAAAGTCTCGTACATGTCATTGAAACAAAAACAAAAAATCGGCGAGTTAACTTTAACTAGTTCACATATTATCTGAACTAGTGATGTCACGAGAACCAATACATCGGTGCCAAGTCGATGCCAAAATTTAAAAAAAGTGACGGTACTCTTTTTCTACAGTACCAGAGGTAATGGTCGTTGGTAGGGATGTGACGTGAGGAACATTTTCCCACCGGTTAATAAACTTGTTACAACACCGGTGTTACCGATTACACCGATCTTTACGGGTGGCGGTGTGTCTGGCCTCTGCTGTAGCGCTTTTGCTGGGGGGCTCCGCTGCGGGGGTCTACCTGGCGCCGCTGCTCCGTGCACACCGGCTGTGACGGCTCCATCCACCTCGGGGCGATTACCTCATTAACGTTATGGTTCCCTTATAGCATTGGGACTAAACGTGAAATATTGTTAAATAGGTGCGTTTGCTTTTCACTTCGACAACAAATCCTCTGCTCCTGCACCTGCTGCTCTGAGCTGACGGAGCAGATGCATTCAGGGTCAGTATGTAGTGTCCGTCGTCTGACTATCGATTGATAACATGCCACTGATACGCCAAAATGGGTCAGTTCTTTATTTATTACTTAAAGGCTCTGTTTTTTATAATGTTCAAATGTTTTTAATAAAAGAGTACGTGTTGAATTACAGGGGATTTATTGTTTTTGTTTTTTTTACCGTGGTATTGAATTTGTTATCGAGAATCGTGTAAATTCACTGGTATTGGTATCGACTACTAGATTTCTGGTACCGTGACATCCCTAATCTGAACCATTCCTTCAATAATGTACCAGCTTCAAAATTAAGATTCTTAGCCAGTTCAGTTAGCATCTTTACTGATTTAGCAGGCTAACACTTAACATCACATTGTGACGTCAGTTGCCAGGCAACTAGTACAGCGTTTATATTTTAATATGAAAAAGTAGCACAAAACACGGCTAATGATCTATTAGCAGAAAATATATAAAAAATGAACAATTATAATGGGATCAACACCAATTATGTAAAGAGACACACAATGGCTCCACATCCAGGCGACTGAAGATGGATTATCAATGTCACTGCTTTCCTCTTCCTCTTCCTCTCACACACACACCTCTGTAATTGGTTTAGTTTTCATGTCTGCTCTGTATTCACTATTCGGTGCTTTGCAGCCTCGATCCACTTTGGAGCCAGAGAAGTGTGTGAAGGGGGAGGGTAGTGTGTGTGTGTGTGTGTGTGTGTGTGTGTGTGTGTGTGTGTGTGTGTGTGTGTGTGTGTGTGTGTGTGCGTGCGTGCTCACTGTGGTTTGTGACACTGGGTTGCTGCTGCTGGAGTAGGAAGGTGCAGCAGACGAAGCAGAAACCGGCGAATCCTCCCGCATCAGTCCTCTTCTGTCCAAGACGCTGGAGAGAGCGAGACAAGGCGATCAGTCACTAACCGCATCCTGCTCGTTAATCGCCAGGACGACGTACAAATCTAAAAAGTCTAATCTATCACAGGAACTGATACAGAGCTCATTGATAACAGTAGGAAGACGGCACAAACTTAATAAAGACAACATGACGATAAATTAAAACAAGGAAGATGTTGGGATTCTTAGACTTAATTTGTACCTCGGGTACGCCGGCCCACAGAGCACCTCGCAGCAGTTTTTGATGATGTTCTTGTGGCTGTACGGGTTCTGGACTCTGTTCTTTCCCGACCAGGATCCTTTAATCTGGGCAAAAAAAAAAAATATACACAACATTCATCACCGGAGCATTTCTTCCAAAACCACATCCCTGATTTTTCCCAGTGCTTATACCTTATTCAAAAGCATAGTTCCATTTTTAGATGTTATTCCCACAGGCTTGGCTTTGACCTAGTAAAAGGATTCTTGTCAGGGATTTAATGATTCCTGTTTTAATGGGAACTCAATGTGCCAACGGGTACGAACGAGAAGATTACAACCGCTTCAATAATTCATTGAAGAATCTGAGAATTCATATAAAAAGGATTCCCCTAGCAATAAATAAAGTACTTACATGCTGTACTGTATGCTGTCAGTCATATGTATTATTTGGCAGCTAACAGGAGGAACGTTTTAACCCATAAACATCCGACTGTATCATACACATATTCTGTATTGGCTTATTTCATATTTATATGATGTTTACAGTGAGTGAAATATTCAAACCTAAAGATTTGATTCTACATGTCTTGTTCATGTTCTTGTTTATACACGTATGTCAGCCTGACATATTTGGTATCTTTGGAATCTCTCCACTCACAGACGCTCAGATTACATACAGGCTGCCCCGCCCTGTTGTTGGTGGAGCAAAACAAAACGGTTGGAAAGAGAACCTGCAGGCGACGCTCTGGGCTGAAAACACACTCCCACCTCTTCTGCATGTTTTCTTTTTATAAAATGGCAAAATGAACTGCATCTATACATCGCTTTTCTAGTCTTAGCGAGCACTCAAAGCGCTTTACAACACAAGCACCCATTCACACACACACATTCATACACTGGTGACAGGAAACAAACATGATTTTAAATACGGTTACTGCTTTTTTTATGATTAATATTTTATGTTATATTACCGTTGATGTGAAAAACAATAACCAATTATTTCATCATCATTTCTTCGATTGATTTAAGTGTAACTGTAACTAAAAATACAGGTTAGATGATATTATCCCCAAAAACATGCAGAAGAAGAGAAAGTATATTGATAGACATAAATAGTAGAGTGCTGCAGGGATGACGTATTTTTGTAGGCCAACCAGGAAATTACATTACAAGGGTTCCCTCGACAACAAGCCGATGGGATTTTTCCATTCTCTGTGGCAAACAAAGATCTATGATACTTATACAAGATCATTTCCACAAGTGAACAACACATTTTTGAAGCGTAAATGCAATCACCAGAAGTAGAAAAGCTAACGTTAGGCTATAAACGAACTACAGCACAGCTGCATGAGTCCACGTCACCACCACTAAGCAAAAGGTGGTCTAGTGTTCGGCGTTTGACAACGTTTAGTAGTCTCACATATTTACTGACGTATTTTATGTCATAGAACAAAACATTAAAATCTCTTCAGCTTGTGTTAAAGCATCAGTAGGCAGATTGGAGCAAATATGATTTTAAAAAGTTATTTTTATAAAACGTTTGCTATATCGTGACAGTAGTTCATGAAACAGGTAACCTGAAAAAAATCATGTTCCTCTGTGTCCTCCGGTGCTCCTAACGGCATCTGCAAGATTTCACAGACCGGAGGAAAACAAGCAGTCAGAGCTGATCTGAGGTCTGCTGTCCAGCTGCCGTCTATGAGAGCCGGCTGTCAATCACTCTGAACTCCGACCAAACGGTCAAACTAGGCAGCACTGATCAAATATGAATCAATATTCTGTTACGTTAATGCCTATTTCTCTCCTCACATGTTTTCACAATCATCTTGTAGTGCACGGTTTAGCTGTAAAATGAGAAAGTTTGTGAAATCTGTTGAAGGAACGCCAAGTTCTGGTCACATGACCGGAGCACAGCCAATAGGAACGCTCTCTCTCTGAAATGACCTGTGATTGGTCAAAGTCTCCCGTCACGGGCTAGATGTTCTAAACCCTGTAAACAGAGCCTTGAGGAGGAGCAGAAGTCTAGTTATCTCAATATGCTGAAAGGTTATTATGGAATTTTTGCCCAATGACGCTAAAAATATATACTGCCTACTGCAGCTTTAACCACAGACCATATTTCAGGCATCGAACTAAAAACACATTCAAACAACTCCTGCGGCAATCTATTGACCCCTAAACTAAACAAGGTTTGGCTGGCCCTCCGGCGAGTCAAGGAATACAGCTTTATTTTTCGTTGCAGTAGATATAGGTCAACAGTCTGGTACTTCAGTACTGCATTCCTACGTGTACTGTCTCTCTGAGTGTCGGTGTGTGTGTGTGTAGGAGACACAGTTGACAGAGCATGTGTCATCCTATGGGAGAGACCAGAGCAGCTACAACATTCAAGGTGCCTTCTCTTGTTCGCCCTTACTCCACCATTTCTATCTTCCACTCCACTCCCCCTCCACCTCTCTGCCACAGCAGTATTTTGTGGCAGCGTGCCCGGCCCCTGCAGGTATCGATGCATCTATTATTAGGGCCAATCACAGATATCGAAGCGGCCGGGGATGACAGCCATTGTTTCAACTCCTGGAGCAACATTACGCTGTACTGTAGGTGCACATTGCAGAGCTTCATCACTGATTAAACGGAAAAAAAAAAAAAATGAGGCCAGCTTTCCCACAGGAAAGAAAAAGGAGAATTATAAATTAATCATTACAACAAAGTACGAGTGCACTCTCTTGCTTTCAGCCGTCTAGAGAACCTCCCACCACCACCACTGCTGCTCTCTGCTTCTCGTCAGAGCCTCTGCAGTCAGATCAGAGCTAACAAAGCCTCCAATAAAGTATACACGCTGTTAACGCTAGTATACACAGACACAACATAAATTACTCCCTCTGTGGATTCATCCACCTTGCAACACCACATCTCATCTTCTGCTTCACATCAGCCTGACTGTGTGTGTGTGTGGTGACTCAATAATGACTCAATGGTAATGCGATCAAGCAATCAATACTTTTTTTTCCTCATTTAGCCTCACAAGCATCTTCTAAATGTAGCTCGAGTCAGAAACCAGCTGGTCTGTTTTGTTCTTATTTCAGCTCATTGGAGTTTTTTATTAAGAATAGCAGCTCTTCGTGCATATTTTTAGATCATTAGACGACGTCGGCGGCTCGCTGAGCGGAGAGGAGTCCAAGCATTCGCCAGCCAATTTGTCAAATGGGTCCGACTCTGAGCAGATTAAAAAATGTTCCTGCTGTACTACTGGCCACATTTGGTCTCAGTGTGGTTTGAACTGGATAAAAATAGGGATATATTACATTTTGAAATACATGGGTCAGTCCCTGCATGTGGTCCATTCGGCCTCGTGTGAAGTCTGATTAGAAAAAAAGGAACAACAAACAAAATGTGACACGCTGTGTGTCTCCGTTTCAACTGCAGTTATAAAAAAAAAAGACTTTCTAGTTTCAGTTCCGATCTTGTTTTTTTCACCGTCTCTGTTTTCTTTCTGTATTTGCTTTACTGTAGTTTACAATATAATAGGCTTGTTTAACAAGCTACAGTTTACCAGCGCCCGCTGTCCTTCAGTGCTGACACAGGCCGAGCTGTTGTCAAGGAAACAGCTCTGTAGTCTTAGATATTCTAGTGTTTACACCTCCGAGATGTATGTTTGTCTTTCCAGCCACGTGAAGCCAGCCTGCATTTACACACTTAAAACGGTATTTTATCCTCATTGTGACCATTATAGCTTTGACAATTACATTCATCTATAATAATTATTATTATAATGATATCAAAGATACGACGGAGTATTAGGGCCACATTGAGGAAAATAAAAAATTGGAGATTTCGAGAATAAAGTCGTAACTTTAGGAGAAAAAAGTCGTAAAATTACGATAATAAAGTCATAAATTTACGAGAAAAAAGTCGTAAAATTACGATAATAAAGTCGGAATTTTTCGACTTTATTCTCGTAATATTACGACTTTTTTCTTGTAAATTTATGACTTTATTCTCGTAATATAATGACTGTATTTTCAAAATCTCCGATTTTTTTTTTCCTCAATGTGGCGCTAATGCTCCGTCGTACAAAGAAGACAAGACTAACCAAAGAATGAGTTAATCCTGTTGGTCTGTATGTCACAGTTCATTTGCATAAAGACAGTGTGGAACCTAAACAAACTAGATGCAAAGCAGCATTGTGCCTCACACGATGATTCAAATCCAAAACAAACAGTAGATGTGAAGTCATGCAGTGAAAGATGCACTTACGTCCTCATTGGTGGTCTGGTTGAGAGAGATCAGGTAGGTGTGGAAGCCGGTCAGTCCCACCACCGACCACAGGGTGAAGAAACACACCAACACCTCCACCACAGTGGACTCCAGTTAAGAAAACAGCAACAGATGTTTTCTGTTCGACACGTGGTCACTGATTACACAGTGGACAGCAGGTGACGGCAGAACGGCAGACAGTTATGCAACAGGACTAAAGCTGGTGGCGGCCAACGAAAGGAACCAAAGCCTTTTTTTTTTTTTTTTAAAGGGTCAAAAGCAGGAGGTTTTCACTCTGCAAAATAGAAAGAACTGACTTCTCAGAGCTAAACTAACCATTCTGCTGTGTGTAGTGTGCGTGCATGCACGTGTAGAGGTGGAGCCATAGAGCGTGAACGAGCGCGGTGTGTGAGTGAAGGCAAGCAGGCAGAGGAGCAGAGTACAGCAGAGACTCCGACCCTGGAGACCAAAGCTACGGTCTCCCCCGCGTCCTCCGACTGCGGACAACACTGTTTAACAGACGGGCTTCACTAGATACAACTTTTAAAGCGGTTTTGGTGCTTCCGTGTAGTTTATGTTGGAGTCTTGTCTGAACAGCGTAGCCACACGCGAGGGCGCATGGGACACCGACCCGCAATGATTTATACGTGTAAGAAGTTACAAACAGTCTCTTTAAAGATAGGGTCGACGATGTTGGAAAGCTAACATAATTTGAAAGTAGCTTCGCCTCAGGAGCTCCGTCTAAACCCCCCCCCTCCCCTCGGGGCTCCTTCCAAGGCAACACCCCCCCCACACACATGCACGAGCACCGCCGCATCGTAACTACTTCACAGACACAGAGCGGAGAGAGGACCTCAACTCAACAACGCTACCTCATGATAAGTAACCACGGCAGTGCTACTGCAGGGCTGAGTTTTCTCTTCCATTCTCCAGGAAACGTGCGGCGGCGACGCGCTTTGAGTTCAGACTGGTGCACGCCAAGGGTAGAGAACGAGCAGGGAGGCAGGGAGGCATCTGATTGGTTCTTTCCAAGCGGACCGCGAGGCAGTGATTGGTAGACGTTTTTACAGGATTACAGCAGCTACAGATGACGGCTCTTTTCCGGTCCTTTTTCAGAGCTCATCAGTAATGGATCGCTGTCGGGGTGTAAAAAACATTTCAACCAATATAACAGATAGTGGAGACTGGAGAACATCGTCAACCCTGCCTTTAATTTAATTCATTCTTTACACTTTAGCTCGTGTTTTTGGTTTAGGAAAGGCTACAAAAAGGATATGTTAAGAAATCCAAGCTTGACTTTGCTTCGTTACAGATGCTAAGCTATTATTTGAAAATCGCTGTTCGGGGAGAGGTTTAGGGAACGGTCGTACTGTAGTCGGGGTGTGATACTTGATGTTTTTTCATTTTCTAGTCTAGGAAATCTGGCATACATGGCCCACACAGCAGCTGTCTTTGTGGTATATACTGTGGTCAATACTTAAAAAGGATATGTGCCAGGTGTTTCCTTCAAAGTGTTCAAAAAGCCATTACCCACCGAACCTGTGAAGAAGAGCAACAGAGACAGAGGAAAGTTAAAAAAGACTTTCTAAAAAATCCCTTCCTTATTCATTTTCTCTGTACTGAAAAGACAATTACTCCAGTATTAAGATAACAAGCCCGGAGCTAATTATCCTGACTAGAAACACACTGTTTCCTCGTCTCTCTGTCTTCTTGCTGTCTGCGTTGGCTGGAACAAGGAAGCAGGAGGATGAGGATGAAAGAGGAATCATGTCAAGCTGTCAGTTGCTGTTGGGCGTCGTGTCACGCTGCAGGAAAAGCCTGGTCGGAATTAGGTCATAGTTTCAGCACATGTGCATGTGTTTGCATATGCGCTAGAAGCTACTAGTGAGCTTTCTGTAACACAGGTCGTGCTTCCTGTTTTGTCACATTCTTTTATCTATCCATGCACTATTCTCCTCCTACATGTTTGTTCCTTCCGACCGGACACATGACTTGACAGGATACTCACGCATCACCACGTGGACGATGTCGAAGGTGAAGATATAAATGGTGAGCAGGGAGAGCGACAGGGTGAACATGTAGAAGTATCGGTAGTTCCTCTTGCCCACACAGTTGCCTACCCATGGACAGTGGTGATCGAAACGGTCTGTGAAGAAGAGAAAGAAAAGTCTTGGTATAAATATGTAAACTGTACCAGAGGCTGCACACACAACTTTTCATAAAAAACAGACACTTGTGGAAAATCAAAACAAGTGTTAAAAATACACCAGTACTTTAGTCAAAGACAGCTTTGTGCATCAGTTACTGTAAACCTGCAGTCTAAATATAGAAATCACTTCCTCTTTGCAACTATAATGAGGAGGAGAGCCAGATGAAAGCAGGACAGGGTCAAACAGACAGCAGGGAGTGTGTCTGATGGAGTTTCACAACATTATACTGTAGAAACGCAAGACGTGAAGCAGCCTGTAGATATAAGGTCAAAATAAATAGATATCAGCTCATACATTCTGGTTTTGCCCGAGACTCTCAGGTTACTGGTCCTCCATTTTTGGATGCTCTATCCTAAATACTTGAAAGACCAATAGATGCAAATGCTCTTACAGACATTTTTGTTATCCACAATATGAAGACGATCATCTTCCTATAGGTCACAGTCACATTGCATCGCTTACGTCACTCTTTTAGCCCGAAGACTCATCTTACTCAGTTGGAAGCAGGCTACTCTTCCCTCCTTTAAACATTGGATCAGAAATACACAGAGAAGCTAGAAAAGATAAGATTTGCTCTACGAGGACCTAAAGGACCATTTTAGCAGCATACGGCGACCTTTCATTACATATCTGCTCGAGCAGCTGTGAGATTGTAGTATGGTTTGTTTTGATCATTTGCTATAGAATCTCTAAGCTGCCGCGCACACATACAAACACACACCTTGTCTATTGTTGTAGTTTTTATTTTTATGTCTGTTTTATTATTATTATTAATATTATTATGTGGGGATTATCTTATTTTACTTGATTTCTTTTGTCTGTTTCCTTAGCAAAAAAAGATGAAAAATGTTTTCCTGTACTTATGTATACAAAATGTTTTAGGTTTTTTTAAATGTGAAATCCGAAAATTTAATTTTAAAAAGCATTGTGTTTTTACTGAGTAGAGAAGTTTCAGTGCTAACATTTAAATTCAGTGATGTGAATTGTGGTTTCGGTTATGGATGTCCAGAAACATTTGTGCATTTATTTTGGAATTGTGAAGACTTTCTGAAAAAAACCTATGTGCTTTCTTTATTGAAAATAACACAGAGTTTTGTCTTGTTTTGGAGGAATGTGTTGTTTGGTCTCCTGGAAAATAATACACAGAAAAACACTCACATGTACACGATTAATCTCATTATTATAATGGCCAAATTCCATATCCATAAATGTAAATTCACATTCAGTTGGTTGGTCCACCACTTTCATTCAGACTGAAATATCTCAACAACTAATGGATGGATTGACCTGTAATTTTGCACAAACACTCATTGTCTCCAGAAGATGTTATGCATCCCGACATTAGCATTTAGCTCAAAGCACCACAAAACACATCCTTACAGAGCTGTAGCATGGCTGGAGACTGTTTTGCTGTGTCTCAATTTGCATTCTTCCGTGCTTACATGTGCTATTTTGAGTGCATACGTGTGTTCACACTGACAAGTATGGCAAAATGAATTGCACTATGAATACCTGCATGGTGTATTCATAATGGTCAAAAAGGTTGGGTGTGGATCGCTGGACACTTCTCACCCTCAAAAGGCTATGTAGCGGAAGGAAAGAGACCAGCAAACTTGTGAAAATGGCTGAGATTGGTGGCGTATTTTCCCCTTCGTGAAACAGGGGGCACACACAAAAGCATGTAAAAGTAAAATCACAGTTCATTTTTATTCAGTTTTACTTCAATTGTCAAGAGAGCCAACAAGCCGGCAGATAATTTGTCGGGCGACAATCGCGGTCAAAACTTGCCTCCGTCAAGTTGCAGTTTGCCATTAAAAAAGATTTGAGACAACACTACGCTGTCAAGATTCACGCACTTCGCAAATATCCGAAGGGAAGTTCAAATTGAGAGACAGCATTTGTCTCGTTATAAATAGTCCCCCCTCAGTTTTTAGATCACATATAGAGTGCAGCAGGACAATAATCCTCTACCCTGTTCACTCAATATGGACGTAAAAACCTTCAAATTAGAGCTGAAAGCACTCTACTAGCTTCATAATCAATCTAAATTGCAAAAAAAAAAAAATAATCAGATGTATGCAGCGATACAGAGGTCTGGAGCCAGGCGAGCACTTTACCCCCATAGTTATTGTTTTATTTCAACTCCAGTGTTGCTGCATACAGAGCTAAAGCAAATCTCCAAATACTCACAGGCTATACTGTACATCAGACATCTGATCATATTAACCAGAGACACGGCTCCGGGTAGAAACAAATACAGTTTGTGAAGCAGTTTGGCTGTTTTTTTTTTTTTATTATGCTGCATCTTCTGTGAGAGACTTTAACCCGCTATAAAACAATGTTAGGTTGAGGAGGAAAAGATATGACTGCAGTAAAACTGAGGCATGCTGCTCTGTCATGCTTGGACTATGTGTGCGTTTGTGTGTGTGTGTGTGTGTTACTACAGCAGGTGGACACAGATGAACCAGTGTTCACAATGACTGAGCACTTATTCCCTCACTGAGCCTCCACTGTCTCCTCTCATATCGCCTATGAGTCTACGCTCCCTTCAGACGCATTCCTCAATCATCAGAAGCCAAATCACTGTTATTCTGCAGGGTTGAGAGATGAACAGCTACACACACGTTGCACAACACACATCACACACACACACACAGTTCAAACCGCCTTCATAATTCAAAGCACATTCCATAAAAACACTCCCTGTGAAGTTTTTGTTTTCATTTGATTCACTTTTCTGAAACTTTTGGCACCCTGTCTTCTGCGTCCAACGTTTATTTATAAAGCTATGATTTCTTATTTTTTCATTATAGTGACAAATGAATGCAGAGAGGTAATTAAGATCCAGGCTTCAGTGCACGTCAGCAAGCTATTTTTCAACCACAAAAACATAACTCACCTTTCTATTTCTGAAAAACTGAAATAAACCGATTTCAATGAGCTGTCTTCTCACTTTGTATAAAAGCCAGTGACGGCGGATCAGAGGACATTTTACTTACCGACGCAGTTGTCACAGATGCTGCAGTGAGACGCTCGAGGTGGTCGGAAGATCTTGCAGGTGTAGCAGTACTTGAGTTTCACGATCTGGTTGTTGATCTGAACATTGCGGATTCGAGGTGGGGGCCGCTGCCCCGCGGGGACGTTACCGTTGGCGGCCTCTGTGGAAACAGGACAACATTCATTAGTAGGTGTCGGCAATCTTGATCGCACGATAACTTATTATAAAAGGTGTTATTTAATCGCAATCTAATACAACAACACCACAAACTATATCCTCAAAAATCTCAAATTAAAGGATAACTTCGGTATTTTTCAACCCTGTTTTCCCGTGTATTTGTGTCTAAGTGACTAATGGGGACAACTCTTTTTGAAATTGGTCCAGTATTGAGAGAGAACGCCGCAGTCGCCAGTCGCTAAACATGCTGTATTGTAATCATTTGGGGCAACCTGGTACCATCAGTTTACGTCCACTAAAAGTTCTTGTTTTTGCCACCGACAGGCTCTGATTGTTGTTATAAGTGTCTGACAACATTGATGGAAAAGACCCTACGACCTTTCACTTTCCGTTAGTTATTGTCATGTGACTTGTTGCTGGAAGACAACGGTGGAAACGTGAGTGGAGAGAGGAGCGCTGGTGTTGTCAGAGTTTGTTGTGTTGGAGTACAGAAAGCGTAGCTGAGTGTTTTCTCAGGGGTCAGGAACCTTTACTATCAAAAGAGCCATTTTAGGCAAAAAAAAAAAATCTGTCTGGAGCCACAAAACATTTGATCATTGTGATGAAGGTAACACAGTTTATAGTCTAAGTATATAGTATATAAGTCTAATGCAGTGAGGGACAAAGTGCAAATGTACTACGGAGTATTAGGGCCACATTGAGGGAAAAAACATCTGAGATTTACGAGAATAAAATCATAACTTAACGAGAAAAGAAGTCGTAATATTACGAGAATAAAGTCATAACTTAACGAGAAAAAAGTTGTAATATTACTAGGCTTTATTCTAATAAAACTACGACTTTTTTCTCTTAAACTTCTGACTTTATTCTCATAATATTACGACTTATTTTTATCGTAAACTTTTGATTTTATTCTCGTAATATTATGACTTTATTCTTGAAATCTCAGATTTATTTTTTTTCCTCAATGTGGCCCTAATACTCCGTTATACCGTCGTACCATAGACCTACAACAATGATAAATAAAAATGAAAATGTAAACACAAAACATTTATCCATTTCCATTTTTAAGAATCCACAGGGAGCCACTGGAGAGGAGCTAAAGAGCCGCATGTGGCTCCGGAGCTGCAGGTTGCTGACCCCTGTGTTATCTAAAAGATTTACAATGTCATGGCTGAATATTTAGCTGATTTCGACGATGTGGAGGCGACGCAACATTTCGCAGCGAGACTTCTCAGAGCGAGACAAACAGACCAGATCAAGCGAAAGGAAAGAAAAACGTTTTATTTCTCTGTAGGGTCCTTTCCATAATGTTGTCAGACACTTATAATAACAATCTGAGCCTGTCAGTGGAAAAATCAAGAACTTTTAGTGGACGTAAACTGACAGTACCATGCTGCCCCAAATGATTACATTACAGCTCGTTTAGCGGCTGCCGTCTGCAGCGTTCTAAAAATACCGAAGTTATCCTTTAACACATCTGACAGTGGTTACACATTAATAATGAACATTATAAGCTCCAGAAAATGTTTCTTGCAGCCCTGTTGCAGCTGGATTGCATTAGACCGTACAGGTCTTAGACAGTGAGAGATGTGAGATTCAGTGACAAGGACAAGAAAAAAATAGGACGTAAATCTTGACAGCTGAACCTTGAGGGTGTCAGTGAATGACATCGTTGGCTCGATGCAGTATTAATGATGGTGGATTTATGCGTAATCGCTACTGAGCTGTTGTTGATATTATTTATTAGCAACACTATAACGCGGTGTCCTGCTCTGTTTGGGCTTCAACTAACCTTCCTAACACTGAAATATCTTTTAGGTGAGATGGTTTTGTTTCTGCAGTCGACAAAGAAAAACAACATTATCACACATTCACTTTCCCCGGCAATTCAGATCTTTCTGATTATGTAGCACTGCAGGAGCTGAGAGTGCAGAGAGGCTGGCTAATGACCAGAGGGCTGCTGGATCTCTCCGGAGAGCAACTGTTAGGGAGAAATCCACCATTAACATGCTCCACGGGGAAGGCATGAATGTGGAGGTAATGGAAAAGACAAAGCATGCTCATTTGACTTTCTGGGGATAAAATAAGATAAGAAAATGTGGCATTTGTGGAAATTAAATTATGTGAATGATCATACTCTGTTATGTAAAACAACCGTTTCTGCATAAATAAATCAGTGAAACTAGCACGCCTACAAGCTTGGATCAAAACCATCCATCTACAGACATAAAGATTGTGAAAATGTACTTTATCTGACAGTGCAAATGGCTCCGCATTATGAATCCACTGAATGTAGGATTAGTGGCTTTCAGAATAAACCAGCGGAGAATAAATTAATGAGTCATCACTCACAGGGAATGATGCCACTCCCTCGGGTAGCAAAGCTCTGTCTGCTAGTGGCATTATATATTCCAAGAGGATGCCTCTCCTCCTATTAGCATTCCCCCTCGGGACTTGTGGCTAACAGGCTGAGAGGACAGAGCGTCGAGGAAGCAGCGGCGGCTTCATCAACATGCCCGCCTCGGCCTCAGAACGAGATCCCAACCTGCCTTCTCGACTGGCTGTTATCTGTTAGCACGCCCACAGCTCATAACAGCAAACAGCTACCCTAACACATTAACAAACATACTGTATAAGGAGGTACAAGTGTGGGACGGAAGTTGTTAAATGAAGTGCTTCATTTAGGCTGCTTCAGTGCACATTATCTTCACATAGTCATGTGATCCATTTCAGCATTTAAGTGATGAATGTCTATTTTGGGAGATTTGCTGAGATGTGTTTGGTGGAAAGGAAAACATTTTACCAAAAAAGGTGCACTTGTACACATATTTAGCATATTAAAGGGTAGGGTCGGTAATGCTGAGAACTAACAAGAGTACACTAGATTCTAAAAATGAATGCAGCGCGGCGCGGCGCAGCGCAGCGCGGCGCAGCAGGCTGACATGTTCTTCTGTCCATCTCCATCTCCCCTGTTTCAGTGCCCAGGACAATGCCGCTGACGCACTACTGCACACACACGCATCTCTACACACAACAAACAGCGATATCCATCTGAAAATAACTAATAATAATCAACTAGAATGGCACTCGGAGAGCGCAGACCTCCGCCCCCCCTCTCCGTTCAGCTTGCACCATCATCCACGTGTATTTTTTGTTTATGTTGAGATCAGCTGTACGTAGCGGAGCAGCGTAAAACACTTCATTCAAACTGGACAGAAACAAAATAAAACTAACCTAAACCGTTGTTGTTAGTCTTTCCAACAATCACCAAGTGTGCTTTGGTCGAACTCAACTGTAATTTCACCGAGTTTAATGTGAAAAAAACGCCGAATCTACAACACCCCTCAACCCCCCCGCTCTCTCTTTGAAGGACGAAGGCGGGGTCATGCGTCTGATCGGAATTCTTAAAAAATATTCCTGAATCCGGATCGGCACCAAAATCAAATGGATTGTTCATTGTGCCGCACCCCACCCCTCCAAAAAATTTAATTCAAATCCATCGTGGACTTTTGGAGTAATCCTGCAAACGGACAAACAAACAAACCACCAAACCATTGACGATTTGGAAGTTGAATACCATGGCAACGGTTGAAGTTACAAAGCTTCAAAGCATTCGGGTCAGCGCTGGTCAGTATGTGAAGAGAATTTCAACAAATATAACACAATTGTATTTGAACAGCACGACCAACCCAACCTCTAATTTGTCTCACTTCTCTGCATTTGACGGCTTCCCTAAATTAAATATCTTTTGGTTTTAGACTGTTGATCTGGCAAAAAAAAGTAAATTTGAAGACATCACCTCTTGGGCTCTGGCAACGTATGAGGATGATTATTAGAAAGACTAAACGATCAGTGAAAATAAAAAATAATCAACACATTTATCAATAATGAAAATAATCATTAGTTGCAGCTCTATTCACATAAAGAATCCCCAAATGGGATTTCCTCACATAAACATACATGACGGAGCTGAACAGGTCATCACGGCCACGGCCAGTTAGACCAGAGAGCCATTGTCATCCGGCGAGCGGTATGAGTCACAGTCATGATGAGAGAAGCGCTGGCTACCAGCTAACCCTGTTCTCAGAGGACCGACTGCCTCAGCCTTGCTGCTTTTACAGCCCTCCTCTGTCACGAGCCGAGACCAGCCTCCACCCCACGCCTCTCGACTGGAGTGAGAGAGCACGAGTGATGGCTGAAGGACACCGTGAATCTTTAACAGAGACAAAGAGTGAACATTGAACAGCCACACAGGCAGACAGGGAGGGAGGGAGAGAGGGCTGTTGCAGAATAAAAGCTTATTCCTTCAGATATAAAGAGCGTGTGGAGAGTGGACAACAACAAAATCACTATTTCTAAAGACAACAAGGCTGGTTTATTTTTAGTTTGCAAAGGCTTTGTTGTCATTATGATAAAGCATATAGTTGGTTTTGCGTAACGAGACAACATGATCCTCTGTAATGAATGTGTGTGTTAGACTGAGCGCCACTTCCACGGACGAGCACACCCAACCTTCAGCGACTTAAAGAATAACAAACATGAATAAACCAACAGCTCTGAGGCGGTGTGCTCACTGCTTAACTAGCATATATACTGAAGTATTTATGCCTCCAAAATACTTTCACTTGAGCTACTTCCAACTAATTTGCAGTCCAGAACTTCATCCAGGACTAGGGATGTTAATAATCAACCGTTTAACCGTTAACCGACATTAAGCATTTTAATCGATTAACACTATCGGTTAAACGGTTAAAATAAATATTCATAATTAATTAAAAAGCTGAGAACACCGAGGAGCGTCTCGTCTCTTTAAGGAGAAAAGCTGGTCCATCTTAAGAGGCGGAGCCGGAGTTACAGATACAGGAAGTTGGCTCCGGTCTATCGCTCGCTTGAGCAGAGCGAGTTGTAACCTCGTTACATTTATCCACCGACAAATAAACTGTACACACACTGTCTGCTACACCTACGTTTACAGCTGTAACACCACCGATAAACCTACAGTCCCCGCCGCCACACACACACGGTCTGTCGGACACTAGTAAAAGTTACGCCGCAATGACAGAGCGGCGGCGAGCACGAAGCTACCAGCAGAACTACAGCTGCTAACGTACCACAGAAACATTCACTGTTTGTGGGACAATCGTTATCGTTAACCCGGGCAGACAGAAAAATCTGCTAAACTAAATTAAATGTGCGTCGGAGACTTTTACTGGAAACGTGGCTGCATGTCCGCGACACTACACGCAGCAGCGTGGGTGCTACGGTAGCTCTCCTGTCTGTTGCGCTCCTACACTGCAGCTGGCGCACCGCTGCATGTGAGGCACTAATGTTGTTGGTTAACGGTTAATAATCGGTTAACAAGGGTCGGTTATCGGTTAAGAATTTTTTTCAAAATTAGCTTCCTTCGTCTGGACGTAATTTTATACAAAAAAGAAGAACCTAGATGATGATGATGTAACAGCACATGAACTGTAATAACCATTTGTCCTGTTGTTGACTTGACATTTGAATGGCTGTAGATAAGGGGTTTGTGCCTGGCGGTATTATCAGTACTGATTGTGCACAATGCATGCACACTTCAAGGTGAGGAGCTGGACTGCAATCACACAAGAAGAGGTGAGACCACACGCTACTTCAAACCTGCCAACAATCTGCAGTGGATCTCAACATTATTACTGGAGGTGCATGAATAAGGATGCTGCTGGGCTTTCCTTCCAATCAATTAATTGGTGTTATCATATACAAATGTTGTGCTAACGAGCATTCTTCAGATTCACACAACCATAGTATGTCTCTAATTCAAGTCAAAGTCCCAAGGTTTGTAAAGATACAAACAATTTAATGCAAAATTAAATGGATGTGTTTAGATTATGTGTCTGAAATAGGGCTGTCAATCGATTCAAATATTTCATCGCGATTAATCTAATGATTGTCTATAGTAGATCGTGATTAATCACACATTATCTGTTCAAAATGTACCCTACTTGATTGGTATTTAATCCTCTTATCAACATGGGAGTGGGCAAATATGCTGCTTTATGCAAATGTATGTATATATTTATTATTATAAATTAATTAACAACACAAACAATGACAGATATTGATCCAGAAACCCTCACAGGTACTGCATTTAGCATTAAACAATATGCTCACACCATAACATGGCAAACTGCAGCCCAACAGGCAACAACAGCTGTCAGTGTGTCAGTGTGCTGACTTGACTATGACTTGCCCCAAAACTGCATGTGATTATCATAAAGTGGACATGTCTGTAAAGGGGAGACTCGTGGGTACCCATAGAACCCATTTTCATTCACATATCTGGAGGTCAGAGGTCAAGGGACCCCTTTGAAAATGGCAATGACAGTTTTTCCTCGCCAAAATTTAGCGTATGTTTGGAGCGTTATTTAACGTCTGAACGTATTTAATGTCTAAGTTGACATGGTTGGTACCGATGGATTCCTTTTTTTAGTTTCATATGATGCAAGTATCTTCACTCTAGCTTTAAAACTGAGCCCGCTACAATCTTAATGTGTTCAAGAAATTAGCGGCGTTAAAACGACTATGCCTTAACGCGTAATTATCGCGTTAACTTTGACCGCCCTAATCTGAAATAAAGTTGAATTGAATTGAATATAAATGTTTTATAATTTTCCATTTGATGTAATGATGCAGACATAAGTAATGTCACTGTAGATTTTAACGTTTCCCTAAATACAAATAAATAAATACTTGTGAAATTAAAAATACATTTTCCCAGTTTTAATCCCCCGTCTTTTTTTCTTCCTGTAAACGGTTTCAAATGTTCGATGACTCATCCTGCACTCGCCACACTCGTCATATAAAACTACACTTCACCGTTTGTGGGTCGTAGTAGCTAACAAAGCAATATGGAGAAGTAGGAATAGATGCATGTTTGGATATCAGACTCTCTGTCACTGCACTGCAGCAGTACATGCAGATGAACGGTAAAGGACTGCTGGATGACTTCTCGAAAACACCAGCGGACTTTTACCGGCGGGTGAGCGGGGGGGCTCCAGGCGTCATTCATCTGCATGTACTGCCCGCGGCAAAGTTTTGATCTAACAACAGGTGAGGTGTGTGTGTGCGTGCGTGCGTGTGTGTGTGTGTCCTCTGTAGCTCCATATCACGCTAAACAGCCCGCACACGTTTTAGCGGTCCAAACAAATGCAAAGGATTTCATTTAAATCCCTCTTATAACTGTACACCTCTTTAAGTATTCTGTTTCACTGTGAGATACGTCACAATACAGCAGTTAAGAAACGCTCTAACTTCCGTTTCACAGTGACTTTAAACCCGCATTTCTTTTACCACTTGGGAGCAGCGAAAACAAGCTACTCAACATTGACATATTATCACCTTTAATTTGATATGACAAGCTTGTTAGAAAACAGTTTACATATTGTTTACACATCCAGCAGTTACGGAGCAACACTGTCATTCATTTGGAGTCGTGTTTCTGACCACCTGATGAATCTAAATCCAATATTCACTGTTCTTTTAGCTCTGTTTGTTGATCTCTACTACCAACTCTTGAGAGAAAAATATCTCCGACTCTTTAGCTGCTAAATGCTCCACTATGTTCACCAGCTAGTCTCTAACTGTGTCTGTCTGCTGGTTGATGTTGGGTAGTGTAAAGTGAAAGTAGCTGCCGGCTGTGGCCAAAAACAACACTATGAGAGCGACCCAAAACAGTCTAAACGTTTGCAGTCGGACGGCTAAACAATGAGCAGAAACTCACTATGAAGCTCCATAAGGCCGAGGGGGGAGCTGCAGATTCAGGTGATAGTTCTCTGTAGGTAGCGACCCCTTTCACACTGGTTTCAATATATGTCTTCATTAAAGGACTGACACTATCACAAAAACAGAATGTGATAAATGTACGGAAAACTTGTTGAGGGGATTTTTAAAGGCCACAAAGTCTTATTTTCTCAATCTTGTTCTTACTATGAGTGATGAGATTCTAAATGCACACTGACAAAGTTAGAACTGTTCACATAAGAGATTTCTGTATTTGTGTTTTTTTTTCTCTGTGCTCTTCTGACTGGTTTGAAGTGGGGCAGGAATGACCTGATGTCCTATACCAGGGGTCAGCAACCTTTACTATCAAAAGAGCCATTTTAGGCAATAAAATAAAAAATAAAAATCTGTCTGGAGCCGCAAAACATTTGATCATTGTGATGAAGGTAACACAGTTTATAGTCTAAGTATATAGTATATAAGTCTAATGCAGTGAGGGCCAAAGAGACAATGTACTACGGAGTATTAGGGCCACATTGAGGGGGAAAAAATTGGAGATTTCCAGAATAAAGTACTCATAATATTAAGAGAAAAAAGTCCTAATGTTACGAGTATAAAGTCATAACTTTACGAGAAAAAAAGAAAATAACACGTACAATTACTACTTTATAATATTATGACTTTATTCTCGAAATCTCAGATTTATTTTTTTTCCTCAATGTGGCCCTAATACTCCGTTGTACCGTCGTTCCATAGACCTACAACAATGATAAATAAAATTGAAAATGTAAACAAAAAAACAGTTATTCATTTCCACTAATTTTTTTATAAATCCACAGGGAGCCACTGGAGAGGAGCTAAAGAGTCGCATGAGGCTGCGGAGCCGCAGGTTGCTGACCCCTGTCCTCTACATACCAGGATGTTTTTTTCTAATTTTGATTATGCTTATTCAGTCATGAATATTAAATATCACAGAGAAAGACCTGAAGACAAGTTTTTAGGGGAAATACCAGGGAGACGAGAGCTCAGGTGAATAAGAAAATAAGTTGCTTAAACTCACCAATTTCCATCTCGATGAATGTGGCTTCCTCTGGGAGAGCCCGCGGCAGCACCCCGGGGTCGCTGAAGCTGGTCCTCAGCAACATGGCGATGACGAAGAGGAAGAGCACGGCGGCGAAAACTGGGATGGAAGGAGACAGATGGACAGCCAGGTACGGACATCTGTAGGAAAGTGAAGATAGAAAAAAAGATAAAGATCCAGTCTAAAAGCAGGTAAAGGTTCTCAGAAAGGTGAAGAGGGGAAGCTGTGATGTCACAGTTAGGCTACCTCCGGGTCTGAGAAGTGAAGCCAATGCTGAAGTGCCTAAAACCTGCATTCTTTCTAACAGCCAGCAGGGGGCGACTCCTCTGGTTGCAGAAAGAAGTCTGATTGTATAGAAGTCTATGAGAAAATGAGCCTACTTCTCTCTTGATTTATTACCTCAGTAAACATAGTAAACATGAGTTTATGGTCTCAATCGCTAGTTTCAAGTCTTCTTCAATACAGCATGATGTTCATTTAGTAAATTATGGTCCCATTTAGAGTCAAATAGACCATAAAGCAGGGGATGCTTTAGGGCGGGGCTACCTTGGGATTGACAGGTCGCTACCACGGCGTTGTTCGGTCTGGAAGTTGTCCGTGTTTTTATCTTACAACTTTAACCCTGATTAAATCTTAAGATCGTTCAGTTGTACGTAGCTCCACCCTCTCGTGTCACTTCTGGTTGCAAAAAAACCCAACATGGCGATGACCAAAAAACCAAGATGGTGACGGCCAAAATGCCAAACTCGAGGCTTCAAAACGGCAGTCTACAAACTAATGGGTGACGTCACTCACGGTGACTACGTCCACTTCTTATATATGGTCGATGTTTACAACAGAACTGTAAGTGAAAAACTTTGTGTCTTGCTTTGTCATGATGAGAGCTGCTACGTTTAGTCGCCAGATTATTAATCAGCAATTATGTAATTTTTTTTCTGGTTCCAGCTTCTCCAATGTGAGTATTTGCTGCTTTTTGGTTTTGTTTTACATCATTGTTAACAAAATATTAAATTGTGTACGGTTGGTTGAACCTTTGTCACATTGGATCTGAGGAAATGAGATGGACATTTTTCTAACATTTTATAGACAAAACAATTAATAACTGCCAGATAAATTGAATCATTAGTTGCAGACCTAAATTTCATACCAAAAGTCAAACTCTTTGAAGTAAGATATTCAATATTTTTGCATCACAGCTACACATGACGACTGCAGACTACAACCTTAACAGAGGAGATCAGGCAGGCGAGCTCTGTTTTGTCTTTTAAATACGCACTTTATCAGAATTGTTTTCTCTTAAATCGGTCATTCTTCTGCTATTATTCTACTTGTTGTTACTGTGTTTTAATGCTTCATACCTTGCTTGTCTTTTTTACTGTATCAACTCTATTTCTATTTATTACTACCTGTTAATTTATCTTGCTTTTTATGTCTTTGTAAAGCACTTTGTAACGTGTTTTTGAGTTTTATGTAAATAAAGTTATTATTATTATTAACAGAGGTGGGAGAGCCCTCTCACAAAGAGCATGTGCAGAGAGAGGGCACGACACGACAACGTACATATTCTGAACTGGTGTTTCAGAGCAGAAGGTCATGAACCGTGTGAGCTGCCCTTTCTCTGGACCGTGTGAGGAAGTCGTGGCCGTGAATAAACAACGCAATGCCACACTTCCCCCCCTCACCTTCTGGAGGAATGAGTGGAGAAACATTAGCATAACTCCGTTTGCCGTGGCCATTGAGATTAGAGCCAGCAGGGCTCCACCGAGACGTCCTGCTGCTCAGAGCGATAACAGATGTGAGCTGCAGAGCAAAGTGCTGCGACAGAACAGAACAGCAGCAGCAGCAGCAGCAGCAGCAGCGAAGGCTTCTGCATGAAGTTATTAATAGTTAAACTGTGCGGCCTCATCTCCCTCCCAAGTGGCCGGGATCATATATTCATAATGCAACGCCAATGTTGCACTACAGGGTTGCAAGGTATTGGGCCATATCCTGTACAAGACTAACTTTTGTACTGCGTGTCATGCATAAACCCTGCACACACACACACACACACACACACACAGGTGACACACACTCTGCTTCATTTCATGGAAGAATTTGGAGCACAGAAAGTCTACGACATTTTCAAAACTCTCATCTGAAGAGACACACATCGGTTATTTCATCAGGCTACATTTACATTAGGGATGCTAATTTTGAAAAATGTTCTTAACCGATAACCGACCCTCGTTAACCCATTATTAACCGTTAACCGACAAGATTAGTGCCTCGCATGCAGCGGTGCGCCAGCTGCAGTGTGTGAGCACAACAGACAACTGAGTCTCCAGTTCACCTGTACGGGAGCGTTAATTAAGCAGGCAGCCACTTTTCCAGTAAAAGTCTCCAACGCACATTTAGTTTAGTTTAGCAGGTTGTTAGCTGTGTGTCTGCCCGGCGTAACGACACTGTGTCCGGATTAACAATAGCGATTGTCCGACAAACAGTGTGTGTGTTTGTGCTACGTTAGCAGCTCTAGCATTGCCGGTGGCTCCGTGCCCGCTGTAGCAACACACATACGCTCCATCAGCGGGGCGTAACTTCAGCGAGTTTCCGACAGACTGTGTTGTCGGTGGCGTTGTAGCTGTGAACGTAGGTGCAGCAGACAGTGTGTGTACACTTTATTTGTCGGTGAATAAATGCTACGAGGCAACATCTCCTCCGCTCAAGCGAGCCAGATACGGGAGCCAACTTCCTGTATCTGTAACGCCGGCTCCGCCTCTTAAGGTGGGCTCTTAATGTGGACCAGCTTTTCCCCTTCAAGTGACGCGTTTTTCTCAGCTTTTTAATTAATTATTAACATTTCTTTTAACCGTTTTAACCGATAGCGTTAATCGGTTAAAATGCTTAATGTTGGTTAACGGTTAAACGGTTAATTATGAACATCCCTAATTTACATATTATTATCTTTATGGTGAAGTTAATTATACATATCAGTAGAGCTGACACGATTCCTCGATTAATCAAGTAGTGGATCGCCAAATTATTATTATTATTATTATGATAATCAACTGATTGCTTAAGTTGTTTTTCAAGAAAAGAAATCCCAGAGAGTCTATGGTTCCAGTGAGAAATAGCTGCTTTGCTTTATCTTAAATGATAATAAACTGAATATCTTTGGGGTCTGGACAAAACAATTCACCGTGGACATTATTCACTTTCCCTGACATTTTACAGACCAAATGATTAAATCGATTACAGGGCTGCAACTAACGATTATTTTCACTGCAGATTAATCTGTTGATTTTTTTTCTCTATTAATCGATTAGTTGTTTGGTCTATAAAATGTCAGAAAATGGTGAAAAATCAGAGTTTCCCAAAGCCCAAGATGACGTCCTCAAATGTCTTGTTTTGTCC